>JAQNCA010000024.1:253575-264468 GCA_029783725.1 Acanthurus tractus
TGAAATGTGTGGAGTTGACAGGCGATGGAGATGAGAAATAAAAGGTCTTCACCTTCACTGACTGAACAGGTGTTTCCATGTGATCTAATTCAGCCTTACCTGCAGTCACTTCCACCTGCACTGATGACGAACTTATCGTCACAGGAGAAGCGAATGTTTGTCACGTGAGCAGAGTGGCCGAAGTAACGCTTGTGTTTCGCCTGTAGAAGGATCAGAGAAGAAGTGACCTTGTGGACAGAAGTCTATAAACACAAGTGCAAAAGAACTCTTGTCTGACAAAGTTTACGTACAAATTTTTCTGAGCACGGGAAGTCAAAGAGCTTGATGAGGCCAAAGTCGTCTCCAGTCACCAGGTTGAGGCCGGCGTGCGAAACACAAGCACAGTTAACGTCCGCTTTCTCAGTGTTACGAGGCCAAACACCCAGAACCTCGTCGCCCAGGATGCTGGAACACAGAACACAACGTTTCCCAAAACTCCACATTACTTCAGACCCACAGTTTTAACGTCACCTAGAATGTAGTCCACATCTGGACAGAAAGACGTCCAAAGTCATATCTATTGCTGTAATTATGGAGTCTTATTTAATTTTAATGGTTTTAATTTAAACAAATTACACGGTAAAGAACAGTAGCCACCCCGTTTTCAGATTTTGCAGCCAGCCTCACCTGGTCCAGGTAGCCCACGTGATCCTTTCAGAGACCAACTGCTCCGTGACAACCTTTCCTGAGGGAACTTCATGCACCTGCCGAGTGTAGGTGCTGGTAGACACCTGAGGTTTACATGAAGGAGATTTCACATTTTGGCCAATTCACTGACGTTTGATGACAACTTTAATAGAAATCAAGGAGTCATTGGTAGAAGGTCAGAGGTCACAGGACCAAGACCACGAATAGCTTCTATTTGCTCCGGATCAAACTGATCAAACACATTCATGTCATAATTTTGAAGGAGTCTGGATTTTAAGTCTCTCCAACCTGGATGTGCTTGCTGTCAGCAGAGAAGTCAATCTGGATGACAAAGCCAGGGATGTCCTTACAGTAGCCGATCCTGTTAAGGGATGGTCCCAGAGAAAGGTCGTAGAAATCCACTGCACTTTCAACTGAACCAACTGCCAAGAAGCGGTTGTCTGGACTGAACCTGGACCCAAAGAAAATGTCCAAAATATGTGAAGCTGACTCAGGGAACAATTCAAAAGTGCTAAAGAACAGTTCCTACCGTATGTCCTGGATGGCAACGCTGCGGTCTCTCTTCTTGCCCCAGACGGTGAGGGAGTTGACCAACAGAACGATGAACTCTCCATTCTCCATGCCGATGGACACCATCTCTCCATTGGGACTGTAAGAGGTGCACTTGGCAGGATGACCCAGACTTACTTTGTTCAGGAGTTTCTAACACAGAAAACAACATAGAAGCACATGTAGAGTGAACCCCTCCTCCACATCTTCAACCCAAACCCTCACTCTCAGTCTCTGCACCTTTACCTTATCAGCCAGGTCCCATATTCGGATTGTTCCATCATCACTGGCAGAGATGAAGACGTCTTTAAAAGGGTGAGTCGCCAAACCCCAAATCCCACCCTGAGTGTGTCCGTTGATCATGGTGTTGGAGGCAGCGTTCTTTTCTCCAACCTCTATGATCTCTCCATCTTTGGTTCCCACCAGGATTTTACCCTGGGTTATCCGGGACAGAGGAGATGGGTCAGAGGGTTTGGGGTTGTTCATTTAGTGACAAGATTCATGATCATCTGGCCTTGAACTTAATAATTTATTTTCTGTTTTTGCAAACTGAATGACATAAAAAAGAAATCTATTAATTTTGACATTTAGTGTTGTAATAAAACTATTAGCCACTTTTTAACCACAAGTGAATTGTCATAACATGCTGTTTTAAGTCCATGCCACTCAGTTCTATTGTAAAAAATAATTCATAATGAGCAAAGGCCCATTAACACTTATGCACATGTGGTTCTTGCACATTACCATTGACTGCATCTTCTTGGTATTCATGCTGCACAGAAGTTTGGTTTTATAATCAGATCGGTCTCATACCTTCCCTCTGCAGACAGATCTGACATTCTCCACCGGTTGGCCAGTCTCAAGCTGAAACGCTCTGCAGCGCTTCATCTCCTGATCCCAAAGCTTCACTGCACCGCCTTCTTTAGTCCTGTCGAATACACAAACAGACATCAGTGTTTGGAGTGTCTTGGTAGCCAAATAGTTTGTAAAAATCTAAGTCTGTCCTAGAATTCTTTGTCTGTCTGCTGTCTTTAGTGTTGAACCAGAAGTGACCAAATTTACGTCTAATGTTAGCTTCAGCTAGCTTTAATTAGCTAGCGCCAATGTGCTGTCTGTCACTGCTACTCACGGTCGCTCTTTCCCCCCTGTGACAATGAGTCCATCCCTCAGGGTTGTGTACATGGTGAAGACCGGACCACTGTGAGCCTTTGCCACCACTCGCACCAGGAAGTGTTCCCTCCACACGTACACATCTCCATTTATAGCACCTGTGAAGGTCAGATTGTTCTGGAGGAGAAAAACACTTAATTACTCAAGCTTCTTACAAAACTACAGATTATTATATTCTACTTCATGTGGCAAGTCAGACCTAAAGTTTTAAAACTGTCTTACAGCACCAAAGGCGACGGACAGCATGGTCTGCATGCGGCCATCCTCCACCGAGCCGATCACTCCCTTCTTGTACATGAGGGAACCTCCGACCAGAGTCCAGAACTTGATGTGCTTGATTCCCACAGACACAAACTGGGTGTCAGAGTCTGGTCTGAACTCTACCACAAAGATCCTCTCAGCATGGCCGCCTTTACTGGTCACCTTGGCGCCTGGCAGAGAGGTCACAGGTCAGTTTTAAGGGGATAGATCTCTATTTCATGTTCTTAGTAAGTCCTGCTTGCTTAAGCTTGGTCTGTTATGTATACAGATATTTGTGTCAGGGCATCTGGTTGCAAACTCTGTTATTTGGTGCTGTCTTTCTACCCCTAAGGAGTAAAACATTACTTTTGTTTATTGTATCTCTATACATGAACATAAAGTCCTATTTTATCTCTCAACTGAATTCCCAAAAGCTGAATGGAGACAACTGCATCAGGTCACCCTGTTCAAGAAACTACCTGGAGGGAACTCTACTGCCTCTTGTTCCTTAGCTAAATAGGAGTCTACATGAGACACATTTTATAAACGCATTTTAGGTGATTTGAGAATGTGAGATCATAGTTTGTACCTTCCTGCCACCTCCACACTGTGATGGTGTGTTCAGGCTCCACTCCAACAGAAAGCAGCAGCTTCCCTGTGGCGCTGAAGTTCACATAGCCTACACCTTTAGCATGAGAACAGCGAAGGATCGACAGGGTCTGCTTGGTCATGGCATCCCACACATGGATGGATGGAGCAAGGCCTGTGAGAAGAGACCAAAACAGTAGAAGCCAACAAACTGGGGAACCACAAACTTCAGAGCATCAAATAATTCAACAGCTTTGAATTTAGTGAACTATGAACCAAAGGACTTAAGACACAGAGTTAGCCCAGAAACTAGAAGACCTAAGACATCAGGAACCACACAGTCAAGAATCAGGCATGTAAGGTACTAAGGTAACCCAACAAGCTTAGGTATTGAACAGCCAAGAACCCTGGCATCTGAATGATGAAGTCATTAAGGTAGCCAAGAAACTGGGGAACCATAGAACAAAGGAACACAAGAGCCATGGTATCACCTCAATATTTTTGGTTCTAGCTAACACTTGGGAGCAAAGACATTAAGGCGGCCAAGGAATCCTGAACCAAGATACTGAATACCCGAAGACCTAAGGATCCCTGGAACTATAAACCTTTGACTAACAGTCTAAAGGGAAGGAACCAAAGAGCCAAAGTAATGATCAGATAAGGACCCTGGGAACATTAGTAATCATGGACTTAAAGGTAGTACAGGGTAGAGGGAACAAAAGGAAAAAAGAATTAGCTAAAAAACGGAAACACGTTGAATCAAACTGTTGATTGACCAAAGAACCACAGAACAAGGAAACCAAATGTAAAGGAAGCAAAATACAAAGGAATGAAGGAATCGACAAGCTAAGGAGGCAAGGAACCACTTAAGGAGTAGAGATGCTGAGTATCAGGTAGATCAGAGACAGGGTGATAAGACATCCTCTATCTAAGAATCATTCACTACGCCATCCTGTTTGGGAAGGAGGGGTCTGGTATCGACATGCTTATTCAAGAGAGAAGAACCAGCAAGCGACTGCATTTTAGATTCAATGGCAGGAAAATCAAAACTGCTTCATTTCACTGAAATCGGGCACTATCAACACCTTCGGCCATGAACACACAGGACTCCTCTCCTCTAAAGTCTGAGGACATCAGCACAAATCCAGTCAGTAATGATCGAGGACAACGAGTCGAGTTGTCACAAAACAAATAAAATCCAAAGAAAATTTAAAGAGAGTCAAAAAACTGCAAAAACCTAATTGCTGAACAAAAGAGACATGAACACAGAAAGGACACGACGGCAACGGCTGCAGATGGATCAGCATCAGCTGTGATAGAAGACTTATCTTCATCTTCTCCTCTTTCCCTCCAGAGCTCCATCGGAGGCCCTGCTGCATGTTGTATGTGCACCGTAAATACTTCTTCTGGGGTTAGTTTTCACTTTCTTATTCTACAATTAACAACATTTGTACTTTGATGACAGTTGTGTTTAATCCTAAATCCAGGAGAAGTTTGTGGTCTTAAGTTTCTATTTGTCTTGAGGATTTTGGTTTAACCTGTGTCCCCATGATTCTGTCCTCAAACACTGAATACACACAAGAACCTTGAAATTTAATTTTTAATTTTGCTTTAAAATTCGACAAATTGATTTTAAGGTTCCTTGAATGTTGGTAATGTGCTACGCGGACTGGCACCAGCCTTGGTCTCAATAATCTGTGTCTTCTGTTTGTCTCATCAGTTACACCTGGCATTTTTTCGTGTTCTGAAGTCAGAATGTGATTCGATTTTCCTCAGCTGTCCTGAAACAGCACCCCCTGCTGTCACGTCTGGCTGTCCATCGCCCAATCGAAGTCCAATCGTATCTGTGGTCTCTTCTTTAAACCGCTGCTTTGAGTTCCCTAAATTAACACAATTTAAATGCATGTTTGATTTCTCTGTGAAGTACTTGGTGAGAATGTTTCGCTTGATGTCTGTCCACTACTGAGATCAAAGTTTTGACGGAGAGTCCCGCGTGATCATGGCTGCAGAGGGTTACCAATAAGGAACAGGGTAAGGAACCGTCTGGCCTGACATTCATGCCCTGACATCCTCTGTATCATGAGAACTTGTGTGCAAAAGCAGCCTCAGAATCACCATCTTACCACAGTACAGACAGCACATACAGGAGCTAATCAGGCTAGTTGGGCTACTTCAACATGCTGACAGGAAGTGCTAAGCAAGGCTTCGTTCTCAGTCTGACTTGTTTTAGTTTTTCTACTGTCATGCTCACACTAACATGGAGAGACTCGAAAACACTGTTTATGATGTTTTCCATCCACGGTCATCTTTTCTGGTTGTTTTCCTTTCAATGTCATCACTTTAGCCAGAAAAATCCCCCGGATGAAACAGAAAAACGTTAAATCTTATTAAATCTTAACTCAAAGTTTAATAACTTGCTTGCTTGAGAACTTTAAACATATTAGCTATTTTATTACCGAAGTCCTATGAATAAAGTCTGGGAGACAAAACTTTTTGCTCTGACAAAAGCTGGTGAACAGAAAGGAAGTTAGAAGTATTGTGTTGAACAAAAGGATTCATTAGCACCACTGATGGGTTTCCCCATACACAACCATTGCAAGACAAATGGCCGAAACACTGTGTTCCTGAGCCTCAAACATTCGACGAACTCTCCCAATTCACAGTAACTCAGTGAGCTGTGGTGAGGACGACCTCGGCAACATGGCTGCTCGAGTTTACTTTACAAAACACAGAGCTGATGGTGGCAACAACCTTTAAGCTCCATGTTATAAAGGATGTTTCAGTCCCAAAAGTCTTGTTTGATCAGATGAACAGCTCAAACAGAGCTGAAGAGACAGGAAGTCGTTCGCTGTGAGAGGCTCAGTTTCCAGTCTGGACGGTGGCTCGTGAATGGATTTCATTAAGAAACTGTGTTTTCATCTGAATCCACGTTAGCGCAGACAAGTCTCAGACAGACGGTGGTTGGAGAGTCGAGCTACAAACACAACAGCTGGATCAGACCTGAGCAGGATCCTGAATGCTGATACTCACCGGACACCTCAGCCTCTACACACCGCGAGCCAGCGACACCAACAGGTCAAACATGTGAATATCAACAGAAATGTGTGTGAATGGATCAGCGATTAGTGACAGCAGAAGGTGAGCGGGTCTTACCTGGCAGGTCAGTGATGTCACCTGGTGATGAGATGAGGTTGTGACAATGAGGAAGCAGTGGGAAAGAAAAGAAGTGCAATGGGCAAAAGCAGACAATCATGCATGAGACCTACAAGGCGATCAGCATTAAACCTCCGTCTCCAGTGTTTCTATGTCACATGATCTGCCCAGTCTGGGCGCTCGGTCTGCTCTGTGAATGCTGCATCTCAGTGCCGACTGTCACATCAATCAGAGGCTCTGACCCCGGGGTCACATGACCCTCTTGGGTCCATGAGCCTTGGGAACCCATTTGGTAATTCATTCATGCATGTGAGCAGAACAGTCTAAAGAAGGCTTAAAATGTGCAGAGACTGATGTTAGCAGTGTGGAAGCTAGCAGAGACACATCCTTTCATTTCAGCTGCACTTTAAAGGGAGCTCGGGGCGACGTTCTGCTCCGTGACTTACCGATCTGTCCGGTAGCAATGATGTTCTGGTACTTTGGGTGCTGATTGACAGTCAGACAGAGGATGTCGTCAGTGTGCTCCAAGTAGAAGCTCTGGGTTCCTGGTAGGACAGGAAGCAGGAAGTGTGATATCATCATCTACAGCAGCATTAAAACCAGGAGCTCGGTGTGAGAGCTGAACTGACCGGCAGACAGGTTCTGAATGACCACGGCGGCCGCGGTGTGGAAGATGATGTCGGCGCCGTCGTTGAGGTAATGCAGGTTGTTGCGACAGTCGAAGCCTCTGTAGCCGAAGACATGCTCCAACAGCAGCTCCTGAAAACCAACGCAGAGGACAGAGGCCATTTACAGGGAAGTCGTCATCAGTGGACTGATGGGGAGGCTCACACTCACCTCCACAACTTTCTTCTTCTTGGTCACATTGTTCTTCAGCAGTTTGTCAGGCAGCGGAGCAGCTCGACTCACAGGAGGTCTGAACGGAAAACAGGAACAGCTCAGATCACGTCAGTGCAGTACTGTCATGTTTCAGAAGTTAAGAAAAGAAGAATGAGAGCAGGCGGCTTAGAGAAAACTAGAAGCTACAGGACAAACAAACGTAGAAACACAGGGACGGGAGGGCTGAAACGGACATGAGAAGCCAACCAGACGAGCACATGAAGACAGGAAACCAAAGGAAACACGACACACGAGGAGAGAACAGGAGAACAGTGCTCAGGTACCTCTCATCCACAGGAAGCTCTCTGTGCTGCAGGTGAGGTCTGGTTCCTGACATGTTCCTGATGCTGGCAGAGTAGATCTTGGTCACGTAGTCAACCACCTTCTCCCGCGCCACATCACTGTCATACCCTGAAAACCACGACGAGTCAATGACACGACTGTTCGCTCTGCCGGCATACAGACCTCAAGGAGATCAGGCGTCCTGTGAAGGCCTGGAAGGGTTCAGTGACTTCTCCTGCACCATGTTTGGACGGGTCAGCAGCCTCGTCAGCTGCAGAACCTCTGATGTCTCTCAGATGCTCCTCACTTCTCTTTACAATGCAAAGTCAGGAGAGAGACTTTCAGAATAAAAGCTCAGATTTGTTTGTTACCTCCGTCCTCCTCTGTGTCGTCGTCCGACTCCTCGCTGTCCACAGCTTTGCTCTCTTTGTGACCCGGCGGCTCTCTGGTCCAGATCATCAGCGCCGTGTCAGCCCCGCCCACTGACAGCAGCATGGAGTCGTCATTGGACCAGCGCACGTTGGTCACGTTGGTGCTGTGTCCCACATACTTCTTGAACTTGGCAAACTGACCCTGAGGTCCGTTTTTTGGGGAAAAGGAGCGAAGAAGATTTTTAATTAAGTTTGGTTAAAATTCTTCTTTAATCTTAACAACACACACACATTACACTCATGTGTTATTCATGTTCCCATCCACTTTCCGGATCATGTTGTAGTCCTGCTACGTGATCAAGCTGCCCTCTAGTGCCCCCCTCAGGACAAACTCGACACTTTCAACTTATAATGCAGAGTTTCTGACTTCTGACACTTGAAAACTGTCGATCCATCAGACGCAGCTTGTCTGCGCCGCACACGTTCTCATTTTGAAGATTTCAAAGAAACAAAAACATGATGACTTCAGCAGTTCCTCTTTGCATCACGTCTCCCTCACAGAGAAATAAAAGACAAGAGAGAGAGAGACAGCGCCTCACCCTGGATGGGAAGCTGAACAGTTTTAGGAAGCCAAAGTCGTCTCCAGTGGCGAGCAGTTTGCGGTCTTTGGTGAGCGAGGCGGTGTTCACGAAGCTGAGTGTCGGCCATATTCCCTCACAGGTGGGACCCAGGACAGACGTCCAGCTCGCCCAGTCCAGCTTCTCAAACTGGAAACAGACAAACTCATGAGTCAAAGTGCTCGCATGGAAACAAGTCAAGAACAGGAAGTGGACCGACCTCTGCCACGCTGATGTTCTGTTTGCGTCCTCGAGGAGCCTCGAAGAACAGCTGCTCCTTTGCCCCCGTGTTCACCTGCAGCAGCTTACCTGAGGACAAACACACCTGAAGAGTCTGGAGACCTCACACAAGGACATGAAGCATGGGTGCAAATTCTGACCTGATGGTGGCGCTACATCAGAACTTTATTTGTCCTGTGAGATTGAAAAGAACTAAACTGGACACAGTCACCAACAAACGTAAAGTGTTTGAGTTTCATGTCAGTGTGTGAGTGCGGAGCGGCACAGGTGAGTGTGTGTTCACCTCTGGAGTCCCAGTCGATGTGTGTGATGTAGCTGCCGGCTCCTTTGCAGATGCCCACTCTCTTACTGGTCAGCACGTTGTAGATGTCCACGAAGGAATCATGGGACGCCACAGCCAGGTACTTCCCTGCATCTGAAACACACAGGATGTGACTCATGCCGCACCGACAAACCGTCCTCCTCCTGTGTGTCACCTGTGTGCTGAGTTCAGGTACCTTGGGAAAAGCGGATGTCTGAGATGAGCTCCCTGCGGTGGTGGAAGGTCACCATGTCCTCCAGCGTGTCTGCGTTCACCACCAGGAAGCTGCCGTCATGCAGACCGACCGCCAGAGCTTTACCGTCAGGCGAGAAGGCACAGCAGCGCCCACCTGAGAGGGAGCACACACACACACAGGTAACACACACACTCAGGTAACACACACACACACACACACACTCAGGTAACACACAGCATGGTGTGAGGTTTTAAACGCTGGTTCTGTTCGTCCTCTCACCCTTCTTGAGCTTGCGGACGGCGACCATGCGGTGATTGGCCGACAGCTCCCAGATCCTCAGAGTCTTGTCGTCGCTGACTGTGGCGCAGACAGGAAGTAGAGGATGAGCCGCCAGTCCCCACACCTCCCCCTCCATGTGACCCTGAACACAACACACACTCGTGAGCATGATGCCGTTCCTGTTGCTGCGTCGTGTGAATGATGTCGGCCACGTTTCATCCGTCAGACCTGCACCAGCAGCGTCATGGGTCCGCTCTTGTCGATCTCCAGGATTTCTCCGTTCTTCGTTCCCAGCAGGATGTGACCGTGACCCAGCGTGATGGCTCGGATCGACGGGTTGTCCTCCAGCAGCAAACCTGCGTCACAGAGACACGACTCAACGCAAAGCAGGAGGGAAAGATTTCACAGAATTCTTCTTCGGTAGTTCCTTTGCCCCCTCTCTCACTCCCTGGCGCCCCCCTGAGGCCCAGAGTTAAAGCAGATGTTCTGAACAGAGAGTTTAACCCCTGAGTCAAGGTCATGTTTGTTTGATCAGTGAATGTCTGCTGATGTTTTTCCTGTTCTGACTTTTGCATGAAGACAAATAATAAAAACTGACAGACAGAAAAGGTGGAACCTTTGGAGGACGGAGACAGAGCGGCTCTCTTGATGGCGTACGTCTTCAAACACCTGTCGAACATGTCGTCCCAGAGCTCCACGATGCCGTCCTTCCCCCCCGTCACAAACCCCTAGACAGTGAACGCAACACGAGAAATAAAGTTTCATTACTTTCAACATTTCAACATCGTTTATTTTCCTGCAAATTGAAAATTTTCTGTTCTGTTTTTATTTAAAGTCAAGAAATCTGACAAGTGATTTTGACTTCAAAACTGAGTTAATTCATGTGAATAAACTTTGTCTTGTAAAATAGAAGTTTTATAGCAGTTAAATCTTATTTTATCATGAATTTTTAGATGATTCAATTTTCTCTACAACTATCAAATGCTTTTGTAAAATAACAACTTATTCTCCCCGATCATCCGTCCTACATGTGCGTCTCCTTCATAAAAACAAGCTAAAGGTAAATGATGGCTGGAAGATGAGTCACATGTTCCAGGTGTTCCAGGTGTTCCAGGTGTTCCAGGTGTTACCTTGTCCAGGGAGCACATGGCGAACACGGGGCCGTCGTGGGCTTTGATTGTCTTGATGAGCGTTGTGTCTCTCCAGATGTAAACGTCTCCGTTGGTGGCTCCGGAGAAGACCAGATCCTCCGATCGACCGTAACACGCTGACATCATCGTCTCCTGCTTCCCCAGGTTCCCAAAGATGCCTCGCTTAAACGTCAGACCGCCACCTGCAGGA
>JAQNCA010000024.1:285152-296376 GCA_029783725.1 Acanthurus tractus
CAGAAGCGTTTCCTCCTCCTCACCTCCTCTGAAGCGTAGTGTTTCCTGGCCAGCAGGGCTTTTCCCAGCTCGATGCAGGCGGTGAAGCTGTCGTTCCGGGCGTCGATCTCGGCCTTGATGCCCTGGTGGTTGTTCATGAGCAGCTCCACTGATGAGACATCCCTGCACACACGAAGACACACACCTTCTCTCACAGCTGTTATCAGAGAAACATCCAGCAGACGGCAGCAGACGCTGCGTACCTGGGGTTCTCCTGGGCCTCGATGAGCCGGATCACATCCTCCATCCACAGCATCAGGTCTCTGACCATGCTGAAGAACCTGAACTTGTCTCCGGCATCCAGAAGGCGGAGTCTGCGTCCGTCACAGGCCTCCAGCAGACTCCTCCAGGCCTCCAGCACCTCGCTCTCCCTCCGCTGGATGTCGTCAGCTTTGTCTCCGGCGTACGCCGACTGCAGGCGCACGGCATCCTCCTGCAGCTGCCGCACCTGCCACACAAAGGACCGAGAGGTTTCACTCAGACCGAGTCGAGCTCAGCGCCTGCAGCTGGTCGCCATCGTGCTCATTTTATCTTCATGAGGTGAAACGAGATCAGCTGAACAACTGCAAAACACTAAACAACTGATGGTAACATTTAAACACACAACATAACTTCTTCTTCAGAGGCAGGAAGAACGACATGCTGGGGAAAGTTCTCATGCTCATCAAAGAGACTGAACAGAAAGTAAGTTCATGAACATCTCCATCACTGAATGTCCCCATGACTCCAGCGAGTCCATCCAGCAGGACTGTGACTGACCTGCGTTCCCAGGGCCTGGATGTCGTGTTCGAAGGTGGTGTGCATCCTCTGCAGCGTCTCCACCGTGTTCTGGTCCCGCCCCACCTCCTCCGGCAGCTTCTTCTGCTTGTCCAGGATGCGTCCCAGGATCTCCTTGGCATCGTGGTAGAACTTGTGGAGCTCGAAGGAGGCGGCGAGGATCTGCGTCCTGGTGTCGATGAGCTCCAGCAGGTCGGCCCAGGCCTCGTTCAGCCCGTCCTTCCACTCTGCCACCGTCGCCGCGTCACCGTGGCCGGTGTTGATCAACTCGTCTGCCAGCCGGTTGACAGCGTCCACGCGCTCCTGACCGATGTTTCCTGTGTCCCGAGCAAACTCCCGGAAACGCTCCTGCAACATCTGCATTCAGACACAAGAGGTCAGAGGTCAGAGGTCAGAGGTCAGAGGTCAGGTGGTGTTATTAAACATTACAAAGCCTCCCTGTAAGTTTGCTGCAGTTCAGTAAGTGAGAGACAGTGAGACAAACAGTCAAAGGTGATGTAATGACGCATCAGGAGATGAACACCTGAGCAAACACTTGAGGCTTAAGTTGAACACCAGGGGGCGATCAACATCTTGCCTGTCATCCATCTTTGCACACTCACTGGTTTCCAGTCTGAACATTAGGAGTAAAAGTACAGTTACTGAAGTAATAGAGTAAGAGTAGTAATCCCAGTACTTGCTGGAACGTACAGTCACGTGTTCGTAGTCCTGTCCCAGCTCGTGCGATCCGGCCACCACCTCCCGCTCGGCGATCCACTGCTCCAGGTCGTCCACCTCTCGGTTCAGCTGGAAGAGGCGGAGCCTCTCGTCCAGTTTGCCCCGCCTCTCTTCTGACAGGTCTTTCAGGCCGGCGTACAGCTTATCCACCTGCGACTGACGCATGCTTATACGCTCGCTGACACACACACACACACACACACACACACCAGTCCTGTTACTGTGTGTGTGAGTTCGCTGCCTCGTGTTCAGAGCTGTAAATGTGTTAAGAACCCAGGTGGTGCTGCTGCATCCTGATTGGTGCAGTGATGTAAAGGTGTGTGTGTGTGTGTGTGTGCACCTCTCGGGGTGTCCGTCAGCCACCAGCCCTCTGCTCGTTTTGGACAGCTGGTGGACGGTCTCGGCGTAGTCCTCCACCGCCTGCTCCACGATCTGATGCTTCTTCTGCATGGTGACGGCACTCGGCTCGTCCTGATCCAAACAAACACAAACAACCGTCACTGTCACAGCGCTGACAAACAAACAAACAACACAAAACGTTTCATGAACACAGTAAAATTATTTAAAACCGCAGGGGTTTGAGGAGAAAACTCTCTAAGGGATCTGAAAGCTCTTTGCAGTATTTTTCCTGCAGGCCGTCCGGCTCATGTGAGATGATCTTTAGTGAAAAAGCTGCGGTCATGTTTCTGACATTAAGAACAAAACAACATACATGTTTTGTATTACGACCATTAAATCTGCGTCTGTGTTCAAACCTTAATACCTTTCCATCACAGACCAACGGACTCTTTCAATGACCGGAAACTCCGTAGAAAAATGTAGTCGACTAAATATATGTGGACTCAAACTAGACTCAGACCGAAAGAGTTCAGATGACTAAAATCTGACTAAAACTAAAAGACTCAGAACGATGAAGAAACTGCAGAAGCAAACCAGTGTTCGTTTAGTCTATTGACACATTCACGTGTCACATAAAAACAACCTGGTTACCAAGAATTTTCTCGAGAAACTGAGCGTCTTTGTGAGTTTTTGCCTTCAGAGAAACTTCCTGATCTGAGCTCCCCCACCTTGGCTTTCTCCTCCGACATCATGTACAGCTCCTGCTCGCTCATCCAGGCCTCGGCCTCGGCGGCGTCAAAGTAGTACTGCTGAGCTTTGTGCGCCTCCTCCAACCGGCCGTGACGGCGCTCCCCCTCCTCCATCAGCTGCCTCCACAGCTCCTGCAGGTCCACCAGGCGCTGACGGATGACGTCGGTGCTGGAGGACTCGTCCTTCAGGAGGCTCTCGCTGCGCTCCAGGATGTCGTCGATGCGAGGCTGATGACCCTGGATCTCCTTCTGCAGAGTCTGAGGAGGAAGAGGAGGAGCTCAGGTCAACTCCATCATTTCTGCTGTTGTCTACATTATTAACTGTTCCCGCTGACCGCCGACACGAGGAATCAGCTGTTTCCAGCCAAAATGAAACACCTGCTTATTTAAAAACAAAAACAAATTCAACTGATTCTTCTACTAGAATTAAGATTTGTGATGAAGAACACAAAGTTTGGTTTCATGCTGCTGAGCTCAGTTTGACGGAGCTTCGTCAGCCTCCGGCCGCTCAGATCTCATTAAATCTGACAAACTCTGGCAGCAGTGAAGTGACAGCAGGTTGTTTTGTTCTGTTCAGTGTGACGGGTTTCTTCTCCCACCTGGTTCTTCTTGATGAGCAGCTGGACGGTCTGCAGGTTGTGTCCGTGGTCGGTGGACGTGGCCACAGGCATCCTCTCCTGAACCCACAGCTGGAAGACAGAACAGCAGAGACTCACTGAGAAACTTCAAAGTCTAAGCAATGCAATTCTCCTGAAGGTGGCGCTGTAGACCAACCCTCTGTCTTCATTCAACCTTCATGAGGAACCACAGCTGTGCAGATGTTTCAGCCCATTACTGACTTCTAATCTGTTTTATTCGGACTTCTGTTGATTATCTGAACAGTTTTAAATTCTGTGGCTCCGGAAGGTTTCGGACTTAAAGCACAGAACAGGAGAAACACAGACTCTGGATCAGTTTTACGTACGATCTCGTCCTCCACGTCTCGGTTGAACTGGTGAACTTCTCTGGATGCCACCAGGAAGTTCCTGCGGTGGCGCAGTGGCTCCAGCAGATCCTGGAACTTCTTCTCCACCAGCTGCCTCCGCCCGTCCACCTCCTCAGTGTCCTTCACCTCCTGACCCAGCGCCTTCACCTGGCTCTGCAGCTCCACCACCTCCCGCTGACGCACCTCCACCTGATTCTCCAGCATCTGCAGACGGAGGCTCAGACTCAAATTACTGCGACTGACACAGCTGAACGTTCTCAGGCTGACACCAGCGAGCACCATAACACCACGTCATCGTACCTGTTGTTTCTTGAGCAGGATGTTGACGGAGGTCAGGTCTTTGCCGTAGTCGTCGGACTGGATCTGACCCTCCAGGCTGCCCATCCACTTGTCGAGGTCGGCGCAGCTCTGAGTGAACAGCTCCGCCTTGTTGGCATCGAACAGACACTGAGCTTTCGTCTGCGTGGAGGACTCTAACTCCTCCCACATGGCGTGGAGGGCCGACAGCTTCTCCTTCACCACTGCCTCCGTCTCCGGCTTCTCTGACACCAGCAGCATGCCGTCCTGCGGTCCAACCAACCAGGAAAAACTCAGTTAGTCTAAGTCACGAAAACCCGAAGTGATCGATGCGTCTTTGTTTATATTCATCTTTCCATTTTGCAAATTAGCAGAACTACAGTTAACTGTTAGCTGAAGCTAAGCTAAGCTAAGCTAATATTATTTATAAGTCATTAAAATCTGCATGAATCAACATTTTATCAGCAGTTCATCGTATGAAAAGAGAAACTTGCTGATTCAAACACTTTCTAATATAATGTTTTCCTTCAGCTGTCTCATGCTAACATCCTGGTCAGGTACCTTCTGGATTTTGTCCAGCCACTCTTTGTTGGACTGCAGTTCGGCCATGAAGGCCTGGTGCTTCAGCCACTTGCTGTGCAGGTTCCTGGCCTCGTCGTAGGTCATGTCCTGAGCTGTGAGCATCTTCTCATTGATCCACAGAGACAACTGGACACACAAACACAAAATGTGAAGGTAGCTGCTAAAAGCTAAAGGGT
Organism: Acanthurus tractus; assembly: GCA_029783725.1. Lineage (NCBI taxonomy): Eukaryota > Metazoa > Chordata > Actinopteri > Acanthuriformes > Acanthuridae > Acanthurus > Acanthurus tractus. Next base: position 289,814 of record JAQNCA010000024.1, read on the forward strand.
TTATCCTTTGATGTCTGTTGGAGACAAACCACAGTCTGCCTTAAGGTGCTGATGTTTTACAGAGACTGACCTCCTGGCAGTCCTGCAGGAACTTCTGCAGGTCTCTGTTGTCCTTCAGCCTCATCAGCAGCTCCACTGCAGCCTCTCTGTTCTTCTTATGCCTGAAACACAGGAACAAGTTAGATCAAGACTCCAGCACATTAGGAATACTTCTCGCTCAGCAGCTGGCAGGTTTATCAGTTATTAACTGTGTGCTTCGATCTAGTCACACATTCTCTGAACAGCAGGTTCAACGCTGATGACGTTAGTTTATGTTTAAAAACTACTGACCAAAGCAACGAGGACATCCTGAATCCCTGCTCAGACTCATAAGTTTACGTGAGATCGCCGAAATAAATGAGTCAAACCAGGTTTTGGAGAATAAAGCACGTTGCCTCGGTCACAGGATCCATCACAGGTTTAACAAAGTAAACTAAAGTGACATTTAGCAGCCTTTCCTGTACTTTCAATAATGGCACTTGATCTTCGTTGGAAGATGGAGTCTGCAACAGTATCCACAAACCCATGAAGGCAAGTCGTTCTGCTGACCTGTGTGGACTTTTTGCTCCACAAGGCTCATTCCTAACAGATGCAGGAAGTCTCAAACGTCTCAGCCGAAGCTGCTGTTTACCTGTCATCGATGGAGGCAACTCTCTCCTGGATACGTTCGGCGTTGATGTTTCCGTCGCTGGCTAACCGCCTGCCAGCCTCTACCACACCATTGATCTTGTCCTCGTTAGCCTCCATGGTGGTCATGAAGTCCTCCTGCTTCCTGATGGCAACCTCGGCACCTTCCAGAGTGGTGGGCATCTCTGTGTGAGCAAGGACATACTCCTGTGGAAGGAGAACACAGGGTTTGAGGGTAAGTTTGTGCTGAGAATGACTCTCGAATAAAGGTCATGAGGTCATTAAAACCATAAGCTCTTTTCTCTGAGGAGGAGAACAACCCACTGGATTTTAAGATCTCTGTTTAGTGGGACCTGTTGGCATTATGTACAGATGATATTTTCCTCACAGGACCTGAAATTCCACTCAAATCAATCTTTCCTGAGGTGACTGAATTATAGTTTTGAAAGAAACTGGAATTGGGATCAGACTTTTCTGTTTCATCTAAATTTTTTCTTTTCTTATCAGAAATATCAGAGCATTAGTTTGTTTTTAGATGGTGAAGAGTTTGACACTGAGAGACCAGGAAGCGGTCTGATCCTGTAGATGAGTCAAGTCGCTAACTGCGTTTGCAGGACATGAGTGTCACCACAGTGCAGCTAGGTGATTCCTTTGTGTCTACCTGGTTGTTGAGGAAGGCCTCGGCCTGCTTGGTGTCCCTGAGGAACAGCTGGTAGGCGTGGGACTGGGACAGCAGGTTCTGCCGGTTCTCCCACATCTTGTGCAGTTCGTTCCAGCCGGTGTCAAGCGCCTGCAGCCGCTGTCGCAGGAACATGTACTGTGCATCGGTCTGGCCCTGCGTCACCATCTCGCCCATGTCCCGCATCTTCTGGTAGTCCTCCTCGTAGTTATGAATCTCATTCTTGATGCCTTCGTGCTGGGCCATGAGCTTCTCAGCCTCGGCCAGTGTGTTGGGCATGTCCTCTGAGGCGATGGCTGTCTGAGTGCGGGACAGCCAGGACTGGAAGTCGTCCAGCTCACGCAGGAACTGCTGCAGCTTTCTGGCCTCACCCAGAGACTCCTCGCGGTTCTTCAGGGTGTTCTTCATATCCTCCCAGACGGCAGTGATCTCAGCCAGGCGGCCTGTGATGGCCTTCGCCTGGTCGGGGTGCTCCTCTGCCAGCCGCTGGGCCTCGCCTCGTAGATCACTTAGCTTATCTTCAATGGCGGCAAGGTCCCGCTCCATACCAGTCAGTTTGCGCTGCAGGGCCATGACGCCCGTGAGGTCGTTGCCCAGCTCCTGGGTTGACTCAATGACTTTGGTCTTCTCTTTGATCCAGGACTTAGTCTCATTGCAGTCGAGGTGGTAGTTCTGCACTCCCAGAGCCGAATTAAGGGACTCCTTCTTCTGGTCCACCAGATCACGGAACTGGCTCCACCTGGAGGCAGAAGAAAGAACAATCAAAGTTTACTTGTGCAACCAAGCCCACAGCTTCGAAGTGTTTCTGTCGGGGAAAAGTTCTCAAGTTCATAACAGTCTTTATTACATCTGTAGATTTTAAATGTCTCAGTTTACAAAACATGACTGGCTGTTTCATCAGTTTGTACCTGTTGTTGAGTTTGTCCTGCTGGGTCTTAATGTCCTTTTCACTCGGGTGACCGTTGTGCATCAGCTGCCGGGCAATCTGGTTTACCACAGCAACACGAGATGCTTGGTTGTTCATCTCTGGTTCCAGACTCTCAAACCTGTGAAGGACACAGTCCACATGAGTACAGTGCTGAAAACAGCAGCACACTCACAAGGATGTATGCAGCATTCTGTGGTCCTACCTGTGCTGTATGACCTCCAGGTCCTCCAGTTTCTCAGGGATCTCCATGCTGTTCAGCCACTGCTCTTTTTCGTCGATCCAAACCTCACAAGCATTGGCCTCACTGAACATCTTGTAGAGTGCCAAAGCATCCTGCAGTGCCTGCTTCCTCAGCTTTGTCAGTTCTGACACCTCCTTGTAGCGTTCTTCGATGCCAGCCAGTCGACCACGCACCTCTTCCGACTCGGCCTCCTCTTTGGGCAGGGAGGCGGCCTGCTCATGGAGTGAGTCGATGACTGGGCGGTAGCTGGCCACTTCTGCAGCTGCGTCTTTGTGCTTCCTCACCAAAGCCTGGGTGGAGAATTCATCGTGGCCTGTCTCTCCGCTCGAGACTATGCGCAAGGCGTCCAGCGTCCAAGCGTCAACATCATCTGCGTCAGCCTGGAACTGGTGAAGTGCCAGAGCTTCCTCCAGCCTCTTCTTCCTCGCTGCTGCCAGCTGTGCAAGTGCTGCCCACTGAGCCTTGAGGTCGGCGATACGCTCCTGGATCTTGGTGGCAGCAAAGTGGCCGGCCTCAACCATGGCCTGGCCCTCTGCGATGGAGTGCTGGAGGTGGCCGGCTCGGCCGCTCATCTCATCCTCCAATGCGCGTTGCTGACTGAGGAGGCGTAGTGCTCCTGTCAAGTCCTTGCCATGCTCAACGGAGGAAAGGATCTGCTCCTTTTCACGGATCCAGCCCTCCTCCTCGGCCATTTCCCAGAAGAACTTCCAGAGACGACGGGACTCTTCCAGGCGTGCACGGCGCTCAGCGGCCAGCTGGGTCAGCTCCTGGTAGCAGAACTCCAGGTGGGAGACTCGGTCCAGGATGACCTGAGGGTCACAGGGCTTGTAGCCTGGACAGGACAACACCATGTTAGTTCTTATTGTTATGGTTTGAAACATCTAGACTCAAAAACCGACACAGAAACTTTCTGTTTAACTGATCATCGAATCAAAACCAGATCTCTAACAACCAACACCTCACTCTACAAAGTTATTGTAGGATTGTTGGAATTAATTTGCAGAAACAGAACAAGAATATCACTACGTATAAACAACTCAGAGTTCAGACAAAACACTTCAAGCCAAAGGACGCTGCTCACTGTTGTCGTTGATGGAGTACTTGTTGGCGTTGGTGGTGACTGCCTTCACCCGGTCAGCCTGGATAGCAATGTCAGCCTCCACTAAGGCATGTTTCTGCAGCAGGTCCTCCACACCCAGCAGATGCTTCCCATAATCCTGAGACAGCAGCAACATCTGGGAACCAGAGACGGACAAACAGAGATAAGGCAACGTTCAAATGAGAACAGCATTGCTACAAGGAAACATGAACTTTCTCTTCTTCTAAAATCCTCATGTAAGGCTTTATTGGCTTTACTGTCATCGTCAGTGTACCTTCATCTCGTCCATCCAGTCCATGATGTAGAGCATCTCCTGAAAGACTCTCTGCAGGCCCAGGTTCATCTCCAGTCTCTGCCTGCGGGCCTTCAGCAGCTCCAGCAGGTACTCCCACAGACGGATGACGTTGTCCTTCCTGGCTGTGATGCGTTTGATGTCGTGGTAGTGCTCCACCTCCAGCTCCTTTGCCACGGCGACCACGGCCTGGACACGCTCCTCGTACGCTGCAATGTCCGTCTCAATCGCCTCGTGCTTCTTGGTGGCCGCCTCGACGGCCTGAAGGTCAAAACCGAAGTTGTCCTGGAAAGAAACAGGAGGCAGCAGTGAACTCACGAAACAAACGAGTATAAGATTTTCTCTCTGAGGTTCTGATTCTTTCCAAAGAGGGGCAGCCGATGTGTCACGGAGCAGACCCGGCTGCTATAAGAGAGGAACGTGGATCTGCACCTGGCAGCTGCTGCTGACTGGGCGTCTTCCTACCTGTGACACCAGTCTTTGGTTTTCGCTGAGCCAGGTCTCTCTCATCGCCGCCTTCCGGTCAAAGCGTCTGGCGAGTTGTTCCAGTTTCTCCTGACGAATCAGCTCCGTCCTCAGAGCCAGCTCCCTCTCATGCTCCGCCTTCTCCAGTCGCTCCCAGGCCTGACGCAGGAACATCATTGTCAAACACTTCTCATCAAATTATGCAGCAACACCTGCTGACTTTAACCTGAACGGCCCCTTTGGTTGTTTACAGACCTCCAGGAACCAAACCAGCGACTTCAGACTTCAGATCCAGTCTGAGAGGTCGAGTTCAGGGCAGAAATCACTTTACTGAGCTCAAATTCCCTATATTCAGCTTCACAAATGAACAGTGAATGAAATGTTTCACTGAAGACTCAGTTCAGATCCGTCACCAGCATCTCTGGCTAAACAGGCAGAAACTGTCTGCAGCCTGAACATGTTCCTTCAGTTTTCTGAAACCTTTCAGCAACAAGCCATGCTAAGCTCTTTTTAGCCTTTTTGCAAGTCAAAGTGTGACGTTTGTTTGTACTTTCACAGCTAGTTTCATGAGAAGCTGCATCCTGAATGTTTTCTACGTGATTCGTTTTTGTTGGTAAAACAGAAAAAATAACAGAAAAAATAATCAGGATGCTTTCAGGCTGAGACAAGTTCTTTTCGTCAGAAAAGTCGGAGAAAGAGAATTTTTAGTGATTTTTGCTCAATAATTGATAATAAACTGATGTTTTTAACTACAGACTGAATATCTGAGAGACTTGCAAAGTGAGAAAAACTGAGAAATGAATGTTGTGAAGACAAAAGTTTGTCCTGTCAGATGTTAATCTGCCAGCTGTGTCCATCACAGACCGGACTGTGGACCGAACCTCCACCCTGAAGGTTCTGACCAGCTCTGACCTTGTTGATGTCTGAGATGAGCTTTCCCTCTCGCGGCATGTAGACCTTCTGGTTGTTGGCTCTCATCTTACTCTGGATGGTGAAGAGGAGAACCTCCAGGTTTCCCTTCTCTGTGAACCTGAAGGAAGCAGGTGAAAGGAGGTGAGAGGAGCTAAGCAAGTCACACTGAGGGAGTTTGGACTCAGACTGAAGGTTAAGGTTCTGACTTTGGAGGTTTCTCCACGGTTCGGTAGGTGTTGAAGGCCTGAAGCTGCTGCTGGACTCCAACCAGCGAGTTGGCGAACTTCCTGTTGTTGAGGATGATGATGGTTTGTTCGATCCACTCCAGCAGGTCCGAGGCCAGAGACTCGTACTTCTCGATCATCTTCTCCGTCTCGATGGCGTTGTCCAACACCTGGACAGAAAAACAGACACGTCTTTGAATCGGATTCACACAGTAAAACCCTCTAAATGTCCCCAAAACATCTGGTTCTCCTTCACATCTGTCGGCCTCGAGTGTTTGTCATGACAAAACCGAGGAGGTCCAACGGTTTCAAGTCAACCGTCTCCACGTGAGTCCCATCACCATCACATGACCTTTCTGATCGGTTATTGGCTCGTCAGTGATGTGAAACACTCATTGGTTGGTGACGTGACGTGTGTTCAAAGGATTTTTGTGTTTCTTGAGACATTTTCAGAGAGATTTCACATTAATTCCACCTCACAAGAAACCGTTGCTGAATGTGAGCAGATATTTCTGATATTTAACACAGATTACAGATACGATCAATGCTGATCAATAAATGTGTCCTGTTTGTCTGCTGACCTTCCCGATCCTCTTCCCCTCCACCTTCAGCGCCTTCATCTTGGAGAAGTAGTGATAGTACGTGACCACGTAGGTGATGACGGACTTCTCATCCGGATGGTCCACGCTGATATCTGCGGCACAAACAAACGGAGTCTGTGATGAGCTGCACGTCTTCAGCTCGTCGTTTCACAAACAATCAGGAACACAAAGTCACAACGAACGTAGCACCTCAACATAAAACACACTAGGGTCATGTGACCTGGGAGTGAGTGCTGACTGCACCCTGAGCACAGGGGCTGGATGTGAGTGTGTTGGTGTGTTTCGATGCGACGACTCACCCTCGGGGTCCAGCAGCTTGGTGAGGCCCAGGTGCTGCTCGGCCAGGTTGAAGGCGTTCTGCAGGTTGTAGTGAGCGTTGGACTTCTTCAGCTTGTCAAAGTCGATCAGATCCGGCCTGAACACGAGAAACACACACAAGTTCATCCACACCGAGT
>JAQNCA010000024.1:480236-492187 GCA_029783725.1 Acanthurus tractus
ACACACACACACACACACACACACACACACACACACACACACACACACACACACACACACACACACACACACGTAGCTCTATCAAGTAGATTTGAAGAAGAGGAGCAGAGGAAGAGGACAGAAGTGCTGACGTCGGGAAATATCGTCCATGCAATAAACTCTGAAAGCCTCTCTGCAAACCTTCTGTTGCACAGCCACAGACCTGGCAACCCGCAGGAAAACATGCGAACCTGAATATTTCCTTCTAGTTTCTGTGAAGAGGAGGAAAGGGAAACAGAGGCTGCTAACAGACTGTTAAGCTTTACAGTATTTGTGCATTATTTTTTTGTTTTTTCTGCTTTTCCTGCTAAAATGAAGAAGCGATCGTCGTGGAATGCAGGTCGTCCCGGCGGTCAAGTTTTTGCACCCAGACTGAAGAGTCGGCGTTTTCCCTGCGATCATCCCGCCCACCGAGCAATACACCGAATCACGACACGTCTTCACTGACACAAAGCGGCGATCCGAAGGCCTCGCTCTGAGTCCGGCTTCATTAAATGTTGTGTGTGAAGAGAGAAGTGTGAGTTTTCTCTGTGAAAAAGGTTTTCTGAAGGTGTTGGTCTCTGATCAGAGCCTGAAGGACAAAAACTGTGTGTGTGCTGGGTCTCTGAGCAGAGGTACGGCGGCCCTGAAGGGGAAAAAACTACGAAAAACATTAACAAAACAGAAAAAAAAGATACATTCACATTTCATAAAACAAAAATATAAAAACCTCCACAACATTTCACAGAGAAAGTGATTCTCAAAAATGTAACAGAAATCAAATTAAAGAACAACACAATATTAATTTTATACAAACATTTCACCAAACACATTAAAAACAACAAAAATTATTAGACTAAAAATTAGACGTTTAGGTTATAAACTATGAAAAACAGAAGACAGTTAAATTGAGATAGTTTTTTGCAAACAAACAGCACTCGTAAATCACAAAAAAGAGAATGAAGCAAACATTATTTTGCTGAATGTAGCGAATTTCAGTTTTTGTTTTAATTTCCGAATGATGTCCTCGATGTTTTATCTGTAAAAAAAGTTTCTGAAGTTGTTTTTCTTAGCAAAGCGCCCTGCGTTCAGCGGACTCTTTTTTAACAAAGATGTTGATGATCAGTTGGGGACTTTGAAAGGAGGCGGAGCTCTGAGGAGGTGGGAGGGGCCGGGCTGTTAAACGTGACATAGAGCATCATGGGTCATGTGTTCTTTTCTGGTTCTCATGTCAGTTTGTTGTGTGATCGTTGCACCTGGTTTGAGCTGCTGCGGCGCTGAATATTTATTTGGACCTGCAGATTGTGACTTCATGTTCTCATCATCTCGAGATGTCCGCCATCTTTTGACTGAAATATGTCAAGTCCTCTAGCGCCATCATGGGTTGACATTTGTGTTTTTGACTGAAATATCTTAGCAGCTGTTGGACTCAATGATGAATCCTGGAGTGTGAATCCTAATAACTGTAGTGATGCTTTGACTCTATAGCGCCACCATCAGGTCAACTTTTTTTTTGCTTCCTACCAAATATCAGCAGAGCTAAAAACTTTCCCAACGGCTTCAGCTTCACTTTCTGTTTACTGCTAATTAGCAAATGCTCACATGCTAAACTAAGATGGTGAATACCTGTTTCAAACTGCTAGCTAAATGCTAACTTTAGCATGCCACCTTTACTGTGGAATATTGACCTCGTTTCTGCCTCTTTAACTTGGAATCAGAAGCAGCTGATCAGATCGTCTGGATTTGAAACCCAGATGTTCTTCATGTTCTGCAGGTGTCGTTCCTCTCAACCTGAGGGCAGGAAATGCTAAACTGACAGGACGGCGGCCCATGTTGCAGTTAGAGGCACTTCACTGTCTCGAGATAATCAGATAATTAAGTCACAATCTCGAGATAACGAGCTAAAAAACACTTTCAGAAACCACAGCTGGTCAAAGTTTCAGAAGGCTGTCGAGGAGATTTAATGTTGTGGATGTCGATTCAGGTCGATCAAAGGACGATCGTCATTCATAAAGCTTCAGGAGAAACTGTTTCATGTGTTTGTTTGTTTTTTGTCCGTTTTTTTTGGTGGAGACGCTGTAAGACAAGGTTTGTGACATGGTGGCTTCTGGCTGCCGTGGTGGTCAGTGTTTGGTGTTTTCTGGGCCGTTGTCTCTGGGTTCGTTAGTGGTCGCTCTCGCTGATGGAGCCAGCTGTTGAACAGGTGACGTAATGAGTCGTAGTTTCGTCTGTTTCGTAAACGTCAGTGAGCGTGACCACAAAAACTCAGAGCTTCAGTGTGTATGTATCCCATCTTCAGCGGTCTCCGGAGAGGTTTTCCTGGTTCCTGCCACGTCTTGTGTTTGGATTCTCGTAGTGCTTCCGTTTCCATCACAGTTTAGACTGCTGGACCTCACTGTTGCACTTTATCACGGAGCAGACCGGAGACGAATCAGGCTGGGTCTCGATACATGGATGCAAAACACAAATGCAATAAGTGAAACGTGGGATGTTGTGATAAAACAGACTTGTTTAAATTAACGTTTGAGATAATAATTAAAACTTTTTTTTTTTACCAGGCAGCTGTTGGTTTCAGTTAATTTCTGGAAATTAACCTGCACGTTTGTGAATGGACCGAGTTTATGTGGAGCTTTTCCAGGCTTTGGGCCACTTGAAGCGCTTTAGTTCACACTGCTGCATTCACCCAATCACACGCTCACGACCGACCGGCTCACACGTTCACACACTCACTCACTCACTGTCACTCATGGAAGAACCTTCAGGAGCAGTTTGGGGTTCGGTATCCCACCTGATGAACCTTGGGGATGGAACCACCGACCCTCACAGGTTCTACCTCCTGAGCTGAGCAACGGCTGCAGTAATAAATAAAAACAGTGGAAGCTCGTTGATTTTACAGAAAATAACTGAAAGACAAAACTGCCTGGAAGGAAGGAAGGAAGGAGTTAAATGTGAGGAGCTGGAATGAAAAGTATTTACTCTCTTTACTCATAAGGCTCCTGTAAAGCAAAGATTTGGGGGGGGGCAGTTGTATCATAAGGGCATGAACAGTAAATGTAGCTGGAGTCCTCGTTGGAAACCAAGCTGGACGTTGTCGTCTCATTTGTTACCTTTTAGTTTTAGTAAAAGTGTTTGGTGTCTCTGTTTTGAGAATGGCTGTATCTGGTAGATTCACTGAATAAGTGCTTAAAAAAAGTCAAAAACTGTAATTTGGTGGTTTAGTTGGTGGGAGAGTGTGAGCGGCCGACATCCAGCAGGCTGAAACACCAGCGATCGGCATCAGTAGAAGTTCTGCTGCATCCGAACCACCACGTCTTCGAAACACGTCCGTCTGCTGCGTCTGCACTCACAAACACAGAGCTTTAGAAACGCTGCTGACTCTGTTTTATTTTGAAAAACTTGGGGTTGTGTTGTGATTTGTGTGGGCAGCTCAGACACTGGTCGCTTCCTGTTCGTCTCTTGTGTGCGTCCCACCTGGTGTGTCTGCTCACGGCTGCATGTTCAGTTCCACCTCGTCGTCGGTCGCAGTCTGACTTTAGTCCATCCTGCTGCTGCTGAAGCCGACTAAAACCCTCGTTTGGATGCAACTTATTTCAGTTTTCAAATGCTGATTTTGGATGAAAACGTGGTGTGGATGTCAGATCAGAGACAGACGAGGTGGAAAAGCTGATCTGACAGAGATGTTTGCATTTTGAAGGACATCCAAATTTTGGTCCAAAAACACTGAGATCCCAAGTTCTCTGGAGAATAAAGTGATTCAGCTGAAAATCTGAGCGTTTGATGCCTTTTAAAGTCCAGTTTTGCCATGAGTCACTTCTCCTTTCTCGAGTCGGGCCAATTTGTTTGGAAAGAAGTGACACTTTTGCACCTCTTTGGGTGTTTCACATCCATCTAAAAATGATAAATTTACCAGCACAAAGACTGATTTGGAAAAATACTACAAACACGTTTTCGGTAGTTTGTTTAAATTTTGCCAGATTTACAAGATTCAGATACGTTTCTTTGTAATCAGCGTCTTTCAGATGACATGCTGACAAGCAAAAGTCCTACAAGAGCCACTGAAGCAAAGAGCCCAGAAGATCTTTAAAAGCTTGCAAATGATTTGTCTGTAAAATTTCTCCAGTATATCAAGGATGATAATTTATACTTTAAATGAGATGTTTTGTGCTGTGAAAACAGAAAATGGTGGTATTGGTTTGTGGTCTCTGGTACTGAAGGACCAGTGAGCTGTTGGAAAAGTTGGGCTGGGAAACCTTTTTAGTTGTGAGGCGGCTGCTCACGTCGAACCAAAGCAGCCCTCTGTGATGTTACTTCGAATGTCAATCGAACAGAATTCTTCGAGAGTCTGTTGAACATGTACAGAAACGTTGTGGAGGCCACGTGAGACGTGCTATGGTGAACGTTGGTGTAATGAAAGCCAAACAGTTCCTTTTCATTGTGTTTAAGGGCTACATTAACTAAATATGCACCCCTTGCTGTTTCGTTAAGCCTGAGGCGTTGACACTCGCTCAGCCTGAGCAGGCGTCGCTCTGCTGAGGCTCATCACAGCTCCGGGTTTAAGGAGGAGATGCCCGGAGTTCGTTTCCATGCTGCTTCACGCAGAGGTCAGGATGTCCTGCCTGTTTTATATTTAGCATAGCATCACACCACAGCCACTTAGAGAATGTATGAAGTGGACTAGCTGCTAACTTTTGTTTTGCACGCCTGCAAAATGATTCACCTTCTGTACAAGATTGTCACCTTGTCAGTGTTTCTCTGTGTCACCATTAACGCAGTGAAACTGTGTGAGTGCTTATTCTGCTGACGACACTCGATCTGCAGCATCAGAGGCTTCGTCGCACCAAAAGACTGTTTACCGACTGACGCCGCTCTTTGCATGAGGCCTACCGTTTGTACGTCACGCACCTCTGACTGTAAAATGACTGAAAACAGCACTGTACTGTAACTACAACAAAACCCAGTGAATACACACCTCTGACTGAAAAACGTCTGTGATTTTTGTAAATAGTTTGCTCTCAGAGAAGATACTCACGGATCAGAGCAGTCGAGACGCTCCTGGAGCCTTTTTTAGTGCCGACAGTCACAGAATCTTCTTTTATTAAGCTGCGTAGATGTGAACATTGACATCCAGAGTTTTGTTTGTTCGTGGCTGGAATCAGGATGCAGGATTCTGTTCAGAGTCAGGTGGCCATCAGGCCAACTGTGATGGACGAGATGGTTTTTCACAGCTATTCTGCCCCATTAGTTCCAATCAGCCATGTTGAATTTTGATTCAACTTCAAGCTTTTGGTTTAGATTCCAGGATCTAGAAATACTTTAAACTGTTTTTCGAAGCGTTACAAAATTTTCGTAGGCCTGCAGTTGACTCCAGATGAAGGTCAACTTTAATTAGAAATGACTTTTTTCCAGGTTGCTAAAACACAGCAGTCCAGTATGTATGCTGTGTAATTAAACAATGGCACTTCAACAGAAGTTCAATGGTGAAACCAAACATCAGGCTAATTTTCTAAACCTTAAAAGAATAAAAGTTTTTAAAGGTTTTTAGCCACAATTTTGTTTCCATCACATCTACATTGCTGCGACTTTAGTGTCTCTATGTCCATAAACTTTCCTCAACACTCGTGCAAATTTAGTGGAAACTGTAAAAAATGTCTCTTAAACTTTTTTCACTGTCTGCCACAGAACATTTATACCTCATTAGTCGCACACTTTAATTATGTAAATGTAATAAAATGATATTATGCTCCTCTTAGAAATACATTTTAGTGCATATCTCATATGTTAGTTCTGACCTTTATGGAATAACAGGGTGATATTGTACAGAAAACATGTACAAAGAACAAAACTGCATTGTGTCTTCAGAGGTGAACACTTGTCTCCATGTTAGTTTTGTTTAGACCGAACACCACATTTACCAGTTTGTTATTTGGATTCATGTGAACCTCATGAACAACTAACACCTGAATCTCAAAGGACCTTTCAGATGTTTTGAGAAATTCTGTTTTGTCACTTTGGAAAAGTGGTGTCAGTTTGACCTCTGAGTCGACAGTACAGATGTAGATTCTGCAGGTGTTAGCCTAGCTTAGTTAGCACAAAGACTGGAAGCAAGGAGCTTTACACAAATATTATTAGCTAAAAAGCTAATTAGCAGTCAGTTCTTAAGTCTGCTGGGTTTAGTTGACGGCAAGGACAGAGGTAACACTAACAACCCTACTGTAAGTTCAGGCCTTTTGAGGTGCTATGCTAAACTCTGCTCCTTGTCGGTTAACAGATAGCTTCAATGCTAACTTCCATTTAAACCACAATGTCAAATTTTTACATTTCTGTTTGAAGACATAAATAAGCAGGACACAACATGTTATTCACATAGCCTCAGAGATATTTGATGTTGGATTTAACCTCAATGTTGCGTTTAATTCAGCATTATTAGCAATCATGCTTTTGGTCTCTGCTAAGCTGGGCTCAATATGTTTCTTCACTGGGTGCACGGAGGTGAAACTGGTACAATCCTAGCAATGAATTTTCTCTTTTTCTACATCCGTTTTCTAAACAACATATTAAATGCAAATGGGGCAACTTCTGAGGTGTTTCAGTGGATTTGTTTTCGCTTTTGATGGGACGTAGCTAGCAGCTCGCTCTGTTTCCAGTCTTTGTGCTATGCTAGGCTGAATGAACTTCCTGTACGGATCTTCGTGCTGGTTGTTATGTGTCAGGTAAAGATCTCGTGTGACTCTGAAGATGACAAAAGAAGTGTTTTACAAGAAACTCTGAACGCTAAATGTTTCTTTAAAGTTTTTGCAATAACAGCAGAGTTTCTGTTGTCGAGGTGAAGAGGACTGAGGAGCTCACCGCGTTAGTTCCGTGTGATGATCCGTGAGTGTCGTTCATGTGTATTATACAGTGACTTTTTTTTTCTATCACTATACAGTATGATTGTACAGTACTGCTTGTATAATTTACAGGTAAAGCATGTATTTTAAACTTTTTGTAAATCCAAATGATAACTGTACATATATACAGAAATGTAGAAATTAATTAGGTTTGCAATTAATCTCTAATAGCATGATCATTAGCGGGGTTTAGTTCCATGTACAGGCTGTATGTAAAGTCTTTATGAAGGGAAACACTTGAAAATCACCTGATATCAAACTGCGTGCTGTCTAAGGATAAACTCTGCAATGCATTTTTTGTGCCTTTTATATCAATGTATGTAATCTAGACAATCTTGAAAAGCTTGTGTACAACCAAAATGACATTAAAATGGTTTTGGGGGCAAATGCATCACTTCCTGCTGTCTGTTTTACTGGGAGAGGGACTGTTAGCAAAAGTTCTGGAGAATGCTACATGTGTTAGCTTCCTTTAACACACAGTCTTTTGGGTTTGTTTGTTGTTTGTTTGTTTGTTTGTTTGTTTGTTCTGGGGCAGGTGGCATGATATAATGAAAACCACTATGGTTAGGTATGCCCTGATTTTGTCGTAGTGCTAACAAATCCCACTTGCCGTCCAGCTCTCTCTTATAAATAAACTTTCCTGTGACCTGTGCTTGAGTTTCGAACATGTGCAATAACATTTGGCTCCAATGTGACAAAACCAGAAAGTGTTTATTTCACCAACAAAAGCTCTGGATCACAGTGATCCCCATGAGAAACTGTCGGCAGCAAAACAAATGTTCAGGTTGTGGAAATTAATGTGAAATATGAAACTCTGGTAAAACTGGTTTTGAACTGATCTGATAAACACTTAAAACTTTAGCATTGCTTTCCAAACATTTTCTCAGAGACATGCAGAGACATTATGTGTGTGATTGTGCATCCCAAATAAATACTGACAAGATTTTTGGACTCCATCCGTCATATAGTTTCATTGTTTACACATGTAGATTGTCTGTAAACTGTCAATGAGACCTTGTGTTGATGCTTTGTGGTATGTCCAAGTTCAAGAAGCTTAATCAGTGAACTATCGTGTTTTTGTAGTAACTGTTCTGCTGTTTTGTTTCAGGTTGATTCAGAGTAATAGTGTTGTTGTATTGTTTTTAGGTGTTGTCACCCACGGAGCAGAGCACCCCATCACCGCCCTCCCCTGACTATCGGACGAAGGGCCAGAGCGATGAGAAGGAGCACTTCCACATCCTTCCTCAGCTCCAGGCCAAGAGGGCTGACTTCCTCACCGTCATGCTGACCGGTACCTTGCCTCAGCGTCGCAGCTTTGCCACGCCAGACGAAGAAGTCCCAGAGACTCCAGGGCCAAAGGATGACGACGTCACAAAGAGTGAGTCCAACAGCGAGGCCAGTCAGAAGAGCACCGAACGCAGCCAGGATGCTGCACCTTCAACACTCATGGCAGAAGACCAGAGAGGCCAGAGGGAGCACGCCTCGGCTGCCGATGCCGACCCTGACCTGGAGGATGCTTCCAAAACCCTTGTGCTCTTCTCACCTGGAGACACTCGCAAATCTCCCTCCGGTGGTGATCATGTTTTAGAGGCTGAGTTGGCCACGCCATGTGCCCTCACTTCACGTAATGACCGCCTCCTGGTTGGGGAGCTTCAGCCTGAACTCTCTGAGACTGGCCGTTTATCACCTGTTCTCAGGTCAGACCTGAGGCCATCCACTCCTGTCGCTCCCGCATCACCACCCTTCACCAAAGTTGAGCGCACTTTTATCCATATTGCGGAGACTTCACACCTCAATGTCATGTCTTCCAACGGTCACTCTGCCAAGGACAGTGACCGGGAAGTCTTGGCCATCCTGAGGACATCAACTGTAGAAACTGACACCCATGAGCAGGAGGAGGCACCAAAAGAGTCAAAGGAGTCTCCAGAAGAGTCAGTGCCAGGCACATGTACGCCAGTCGACAAACACCCCGATCCTGAGAATGGGCCGTCGAATATCCTGGCACAATCTTTGGAGCCTGTTTCAGAGGCCAAGTCGGCAGTTCATGAACATAAAGATCTGTTACAGGAACCTAAGAAACAGCCATCATCTAGTGAAGAAGCTGCAAAGGTTCAGCCGGCAGGACCAGAGCTACCTGCTGTCATAAAGCCAAGAATACGAAGCCGAATCCCTGTACTCATCTCTGAAGAGGACTCAGGCTCAGAGCAGTCCTCCTCCCGCTCAGCTCGAGTTCGGCTTCAGCAGCGAGCCAGGCAGCTGGACTTGGCCCGAATGCTGGTCGAGAGGCAACAGGGTCGCTGGATGAGGAGGAGGATGCTGTCTGGAACGTCGTCATCATTGTCCTCTGGAGATGAAGAGCGTCGGAGGGCATCTGAAACTCTGTCCACCACCGGCTCGGAGGAGGACACGCATACTTCTGACGAATCCAGGAGGAGTTCTCGCCTAAAACCGACTGAAGAGCAAGGCTCCAAGGAGTCCAAGAGCAGGATCCCCAGGCCTGTCACACCAATAAAGAGGCCTTCAGCGGGGCTCGCTGCTGCTGCTGCTGCTCCTTCTCCTCTCTCCTTGCCAGAATCTAGCTCTACCAAAGGAGCAACATCCTTGACTAATGGGTATATATTATTTTTGCTCTCTTAGTGCATGAAAATTTTGAAGGGGCTTAATTACTTTTTAATTTAAATGTAAAGTAATAACACCTTTAATTTACTCTTTCGTCCACAGGAATCAGAAAATCGGACTAAGCACTCTCAGCGCTCAACGAAAGTCCAAGCCTGTCTCGTGCAGGTCGTCCTCCTCGTGTCCCCGGCCCTCTGCTGCCCCTGCCCCGTCCGGCAGCCCTCGAATGCCCCTACGAGTGCTGTTTGGAACTCAGCGCAGCCTTAGCTCCACCCACTGCAGGACTGACAGCCCTTCTCCTCAGAGAGTGTGTCCATCCAGGCAGCCTCTCTCAGTTCGAGCCCCAACTGTCCCAATGCTACCGCCCAGGACTACCACAACCATGCGGCGCAGCGCCTCACAGGAAGCCACTGCCCAGACCTCCTCTGGCACTGTGTCTGCCAGGACCAGGCTGAAACCAGGCGGTGCAGCCAAGGGGAAACCAAATGCCAAGGAGAAGGCGGTGCCTGCTAGATAATACAAAGAGACTCATCGCTGAGACGTGTTTGTGTATAATCAGTCTGTGGACAAGCGACGCCTCAAAGGTTCTCACCTGATTCCATACTAGACTGTGATGTCACAATGACCTCCTTCTACTCATTAAATGTATACAGACCTCTTATATTTTCCAAGGACAGCTTAATGAACTATTTTCATGGGCTTCCAGTAATCTTCACGGACTGTGGTACGGGAGCGTTGCTGCCATGGTGCTATGGATACGTCTGCTGCTCCCTGGTCAATCCCCGGTTCAACTGGTTTCTGGAGAATCGGAGAATCATGGCCTCCAACAAGTCCAGTTTCAGAGACTACCACCTTACACAGTACTCCCAGCTTGTCCACAGCTATACTACTCTATTACTGACAGTACCCTGCTTGGATCACGTTGCATGGTGAATTATATCACTAAAACATTGAATCTGTAGAGGGAAAACAAGATGTATAAAAAGCTGTACCTTTAAATTATTTCCTATAGTTCTCCCCTTCCTATTGGGATAATCAGGCTAAAAAAGGATCAGATTGGACTGGTTTGAATGCCCGAACGACAATGCTATGATAAAAGATTGCTAAATATATCCTGTATGGTCTTGGATAAAGAGTTTGACGTGAACATACGATCAGTTCGTGGGCCGCTCGCCTCCTCCTCATGGTGTGACAATGGGCATGCTTTAATCATTCTATTTTCTGGGTGTCTTTATTTTGTTTATGCTCTGAATTGTATATAATAGAATCATTTCCCATAAAGACATCTTTATTTTTTATCTCGCCGAGCAAAGTGTAAATTTTAAGTCTTTATCCTTCTGTTCCGATGTGTTGGCACTCAGCCTGTTTTTTACGCATGAGAAAAACAGGGTTAACCATGAGAGGAAGTGCTACCTGCCTGGTTCTGCTGACAGTGCAAAGTTCTGCTGCTGGTTGGAGCCCATGTTGTGTGTTCGGGGTCGATGGGCACTGAGCTGTGAAGTAAAGTCTTGGTCATGTTGAAGGGTGTCCTGTCTTTCTTACTCGCTGGTTTTCCGTAAATCTATGAACCCAAACTGATCTGGATACCGTTTCCTCGGGTCCACATCAGGTTTGTCTTGATCTACCACCCGCCTCAGGTCTGGAAGTTTAGGTTTTGATTGGATGACTGATTCTGAATGACTCATGCTGCATGGAAAATCAACACTTAACAAAGAATGACCTCTGGTTCGTTTTTAAGTTTTTATTCATGCGTTAACTGGACACACAGTCAGTTCGGGAGAATCAGGCAAGAAACACAAAAATGAATCAAAAATAAATTTCTACATGACCCTTTGGGGGCTCCGTGGTTTCACTTGTAATCCAAAGTAGATTTTAATGTCTCTCACGACACTGACCGACAGAAAAAAGATAAATCTAATATCCAAAGGAAAACTGATATCAAAATTACATAAGTTTATTAAAACTGACTCTTAGTATCAGAGGCTATGTCATAAAATACAGAAAGCCTGACAGGATATTGAATCATTGTTCACCACCATGTGCATTATTTTATTTAGGTTTTTTCTTCATTCTAGTTCCTATAAATAAGCACTTTATACTGTGCAGTTCAGGCTCTACACAGAAGGCTTTTTAAGGCATGTTAAGTGATGGCAGAAAAAAGTTTACAGGGCAAAGATTGAGT
The DNA here is from genome assembly GCA_029783725.1 of Acanthurus tractus. Lineage (NCBI taxonomy): Eukaryota > Metazoa > Chordata > Actinopteri > Acanthuriformes > Acanthuridae > Acanthurus > Acanthurus tractus. The sequence continues at coordinate 491,940 of JAQNCA010000024.1, forward strand.
TTTTAATAGGAAAAAAAACCTCTAACATTCAAACTACTGTTTTAAAAAGTTAAACTGATTTAGATTTTGAACACTTGTTTATGCACTTAATAAAACAGGCTGTTAAAAGAGAGAGACTTCTTACTATTATTATTATTATTATTATTATTATTATTATTATTATTATTATTGTTATTATTATTATATTATTATTATTATTATTATTATTATTATTATTATTATTATTATTATTATTATTATTATTATTA
>JAQNCA010000024.1:668281-703270 GCA_029783725.1 Acanthurus tractus
AAATTATTAAAGCATTACACTCATGGGAATACTTGGTCACATTATCACAAATTAAGCAATTTACCAGCTTACATGATGAATGAGAAACACCCAGTGAAGCTTTTTTTTTTTGCTTTCTCATTTTCTTGTTTTGGGTGATTACTCATACTCATTTTCTAGCAAAAAAGTGCATTCATTTAAAATGATCTGGAAAAAAGTAGTTTTCTATTTAAAATTTTTATTTTTGGCCCTATTTTCTATCTTCAATTTTTACTATTCATCCTTCTAGCATTTATTGTTGATGTAATCTAAGAACAGGGATTGATGTGAAGTCTAGAGGGCATTAGCAAACCATGCACAATGAAGAAATGCTATATTAAGAAGTTAATATTAAGAAACGTAAGACATGCATAATTAGTTTGTCTAAGATGTGCCGTTTTGAGAAATGTGCCGTGTGTTTCAATGTTTGATGCCTGATATATCAATGCCATGATGGGCCACACACTTACATGCACTGCACAGCTGAGTATAACAGTCAGCAGTCAAGTGATTTGGATTTTCCGTTTCTCCTGTAGGTGAAAATGTTCCATATGATGCATTAGGGGCAAAGTTCCTTAAACTTTACAATACCTGAGAGATGTGGGGAAACACTGACGTTCATTTGATGTGGTTTATCATTTATGATCTGGGACACTGAGCTCAGGTCATGTCTCACCACTTGTAAGAAGTTGTTGTCTTCCAGTTGTTGTTGCTGCTGGCTGTTACTCATGAATGAAACTCAACAGCTATAAAAAGCTTGTGAAAGAACAAATTGTTAATATTGTACACTTAGTGCCTGAAATGTTTTTAGAAATTGTGATGACATTGTGCTACAGTGGTTTCAGTCTGAGGATGAACACACATCTTAATAATTTTGAAATAATAAAAACAGGTGGACAGCAGTTGGGTAATATTATGCACATGGGCCTTCTACAGTTGTATTCTCCCTCAGTATCCTGTGAGTCATTCCTGTGTTGTGCACTGAGTCAAATAAAAACAGTGCAATCTGCATCCTGCTTACTGTAAGAGTCACTGCTGAGGAGTTGAGGTGAAAACCACACAGTTTTCAGTTAAACAATAAAACATACAGGTATAAATAAATACGAGAAATTTTTATTACGTTATATTTTCTTCATGCCTTATAGAATAAAAACAGTGTAGTAAAATAAGTAAAGCAGAGAGCTCGAATGCCTCCGAAACAGAAAAAGAAAAAGTATATATTGTGTTAGAGATTTTTTAATGATCTGTTAAATCAATTCAAGTTGCTTAAAGAATGCTGAAAACACAAAAAAATAATTGAAAATATTTTGAGTTTAGCTTTTCCCTTTTCTGTTAGTTTGTTGCCTTGTTTGCTGACGGAGGAGCAGCAGCCTCATCGGCATCACTTCTCAACATTAATTGTAGCAGAGTTCTCAAGGCTGATTTGGGAGTTTTCTGCACTAAAGTGAGGGGTATTAGCTCTTCTGAAAAACCCAGAAAAATTATTTAATAGAATTTTTTAAAATAGTAATTCAATTTTAAAAAAAGGAAATTATTTGTGAGTATGATCTCTTGCACAGTACTCATAACTCACTGCGCATTCAACTCAGTCATTCTCCAACTCCTGCCTGATACTGTCATGATGTGTAGTTTTGAGTTTAGTTACTTCCTTTTTTCCTTGTCTTGTGTCTATCATTAACACATGTCCTGTCAAGTTTCCCTCCTGCGTGATTACTTGCCCCACCCTTATTTGTTTCACCTGTGCTAATTGCCCCACCTGTGTCCCCTTACTTCCAGTGTGTTTATAGTCTCTGTGTTTCCCTTTTTGTCCTTGTCAGTTTGCTTGTCTATATTCACTGGTCCTTCGTTACTTCTTGGTTCTATGTCCCTGTCTCATTCATGCCTATTCATCATGTCCTTTTGACTTTGTTGCTTTATGTTTAGCTTTTGTGATTTCTTGGTTTCTTAAATCTACTGTTGGTTCTCTTGTTTTTGTTTGTTTGTTTGTTTTAAGTCAGCTTTTGTTTCTAAAGTTTTCTTTTAATTGCTTTTATGCTTGAGTTGGTGTTTTGTGATTGGGTCCTCTTTTGTTTCACCTCATGGAAGACTATCCCTTTTATCTAAATTAAAAATGTTACAACGTGTGGTGTTAAAAATAATTTGAAATTACAGAAGCCATGTCACAGTTTGTTTACAACATGTTACAGCATGTAACATGGCCACACTAAAATGTCTAGAAATAACTTTATCTATTATATATTTTGTTCTGCTGTATACTTGCATTTTCCCAATGATTCCAACATTCTTCAAACTCAGAGAAACCACTGACCGGCTACAGTATGTTCTCGGCCCGGATCATTAAAAATCACTGACTGTAAAGCTTCTCTGTTTTCAATAAGCTTGATTTGTCAAAGGTGCTTTTCTAGCCAAAACCCTAAATATATAATTAATTCTGGTCTAAGGCATGTTGAGTCTGCAGTATAAATTGCCATGATGATCTAGCCAGATTAAAAGTAAACCATTATCTTAACATAGAAAACTCTGGCTTTGGATTCGACATACTTAGCAAACTCATTAATCTCACTTTGTAGTGCAGCTCTCCACTCTTTCCACTGCTTCTGATGCAGGAGCTGTTAGCATCTAATACTGACGTAGATCAGTTTATACTGGAGTTTGTAATGCACATACAGATATAAAGGGCGCCTTAAGACAAATGCTATGATCATGTAGTACCCTAATGATGTTTCAAACAAACAGTTTTATTATTTTAAAGGTTTTAATAAAGAGATCTCTAATGGCAGAAATGAAATAATGAAATAATTATTGACAAAAGCAGTGTATTTCTCATACATAGGGATTTCAAGAAAAACAGAAACCACACCTGGACCATGGAAAAATCCTTTTATGGTCAGTTACAATTTAAGAACTCTAATCTTTTTTTTTTTTTGACTTGGATCAATGCTGGTTTAAGTATGATTAGAAAAATACATTTCTCCTGTAATGGAGGTTTAGTCTCTATACTGTAGATCCAGCTGTATTTGCAAATCATAGAACATAGACGCCACACATAAGATACTTTATAACATTATGACTAGACGTTTAATGACTCAGTGGCTTAAAAGATAAACAGGCAACACCCAATTAATTTTCCCTTTTTGGTATCCTGTGTTTTTTAAGGAATTGCTTTATTTTTAGCTCCTTCACCCAAAACCTGTATGTAGCACATTTATTTAAATGTCCATTTTTTTGATTATTACTCACTCATTGTTTTTGTGATCTAAGAACAGGGATGAATGTGGAGTCCAGAAGGCATAAGCAAACAGTGTGCAATTAAGAAAGGCTGTGCTGCACATAATTAGTTTGTCTAAGATGTGTCATTTTGAGAAATGTGTGATGTGTCTCAATGTTCGATGTATAATATATATCAATGCAATGATGGGCCACACACTTACATGCACAGCGCAGCTGAGTGTTACAGTTGTTGCTATACAGCAAGTATATTGTCAGATAAAATGTCTGTTCTGTTTATTGGAAAAACTGGGCAGGTTCATTTTCAGAGTTCAGGTTAACCATAACAGTGATATACAGTGATAACAGCCAGTAAAAAATATTAAATTATAAACTTTTATTCATATCAATTTTTTTTCCCTAACAGACTTTGATGTTAAAATATTCTGTTTCTAAAACCCAAGAGGTTTGATTTTTAATTGTTGTACAAAATTTACTGTAGAAAGTTTCTTTGAGATTCTGAGTTTTCTCAACACTTTATACATTGTGGCAACACATATTTATCTAACCCTGTTTTCTGTGTTTAACTTGCCATTGAAACTTCCTTCTCATACCCAGTCTTATGCAGCCTTAAAAGGTTCTTTGACGTTATGCAAAGCTATGTGTTCACCAGTTATAGACCTACAAATTTCTGTTATATTAAAATGGAATGTTATAAACAACATTTGAAGTTACATAAATATCTGTGTGTCAAGACTGAACTTGAGTGGTTCATATTGAAAACTTTTATATTTTTAAGATGCAGTTTGGTGAGATTGTTGAAGTGGAAGATAATCAAGTAGATTATCAACAAGTGTAAGTGGTGATGTGCTGATGAAATGATTAAGTTTGATTCATGTCATATAAATTATCTGACTGCTGCTGATAAACCTTCCTCAAGAAGATACCAATCAATAAAAAAATAACAAGATATTTCTTGCCTCTCTACTTGTATGGCCTGGAAAATAACTCATGCATTGTAGCACTTTATATAAAAGCATCATTTCTGCATACCACAATTAAAATTCTTGAATCATTTTAACAAGGTTCTTTATTTGACATGTTGCAGAAGCGAGGACCAGTTCATGAGACAATATAGTTTCAGTGTAACAAAAAGAGTTGAATACAAATAAATTGCATTCAGAACAATCACACACTGGGTGCATTTTGAAGAAGAATGAGCAACTGTGGTCAAACAGGCAGAGATGAAATTTTTCCTGATCACCTTGTTGATATTTCCCAAGTGAGGTCTAAGGCTCAAACAGGAAGGGGAAGTTGGACTGACCCTGGAAAAACAGGGAAAGAAAAAACAATTGTCAAAAATGTGGAGAATCATGTCTTTCAGAGTTAACTGACAGGGGCATGTAACAGGAACAACGGTTTGTGGATGAATGCACAGAGCTTTAAAAATGTTGTTTAAAAAAATCCTACATCATCAATTCCTGGGCCAGATGCATCACCACGAGGATCAGGGGCAACTGTAGTCGACTGTCTCTGTGTCCCCTGTGGCCAAGTCTGATATAGACAGAAAGTCACAACACCACAGCAGTTAGATTCAACTAGTGCACACATATGTCTTTCATTGGTTTAATTGCTGAAATTATAAAAATTAGGGGCTATGTACGGGAGTGTACTCACTTTTTCTGTTTGCACTTTAGGCTGGGAGCCCTGCTAAAATTGGCAGATACATGCAGGAAAATTATTTTCCCAAAAAAATCAACACAAGTATCAGCATAAGTAAATATAAATATTAAGCATTTGCCTACAGTTTATTAATTTTATTAAATAAAAATTACTTTTAATAATAAACCTCTGAAACACTAAGAAATGGATATTTGTAGACATAAATGAAGCCCTTCTGCTGCATGAGGAAGATGAGATGTTTTACAGTTACTTAACACTTATTCATTAGACTGAATGAGACAGAGGTGACATAATCTCAGCAGTTCACCACTAAGCCACATAGATGAAGTGTGGTTAAAAGTCAGACAGATGACATTGCATCACAACCCCCAAACATGATTCAACATCTTTCATTCAACAGATATGTAATTATCATTAAGTCTTGTCTTTAGTCATCACAGTCTGCTGTATCTGCTCTCATGGCGAATCCTTTAAACACCTAATACCTAGACTGGATCTGTATTTCAGTGAAATGTGAATGCCAGTCTTCTTGCTAAAAAGAAGACTGCAGAAATCACAAAAACTTTCTTTTATTCAATTTGTGATTTCACATATCCACGATGAGAACTTTTCCCATGACAAATGATGTCCCTTCACTTCCATTCATATGTATCCGACTTTCCATATCACATATCCACAATCACTTTGATTATGAAAAAACATTTTAATTATCTGTAACTGAGTTCATAGAAAAATCTTCAAAGAAAATCTTGTTTTAAGTATCTACAATCTAACTATTACTGACTCTAATGTAATATCATATTTAAAAAAATTCCACATATCTAAAATATAATTTTGAATAATCGAAGTACGTAGTGGCAGGTAAAAATGTTATTAACAACATCCATAATATATTATGGGTAGTTAAAGTATGATTTTAGCTATCCAAAAATGTGGTTATTATATCCTAAAAATAAATAGTAATACATAAGTTATGACAAGAAAAACTAAAATGCAATTAGTCTTGAAACTGGAGGTTTTTTGTTTTTTTGAATTCTCTCAAAGATACCCATAATATTCATGATATATCCATAATATTCACTCTGGATGTCAAATTGTCAACCAGCATATCTTAATCAAAAGCAAATTATTATTATTTAGCCACAGTTTTTTTCAGTTTTGTTTTGTACATATAAACAATAGATTAAGTACCTCCAAAGAAGCTCAAGGTAAGTGGATTCTTTTCTTCATACAACTTTATGCCTTACCTGCAGAGGGAGCTGTGGTCTCTGTGTGGTTCTCTCCAGGGTTTGTTGGCCGTTGTTGGGCTGCAGCACCACATTGTTCCTCTGCTGAGGAAAGCCGTACGGAGGCATAAAGAGGAAACCCTGTGGATGATAGAATCAATTTAAGCCCACTGTAGATAAAGATGCTGAGCTTTGCAAACAGGTCCGCATGTTTTAGTTCATACCTGTTGTCTAGGAAACTGAGGAAATCCATAAGACGGATACTGGAATTGTGGAAACACCTTGAGGAAATTTAACACAAAATTAAGTCGTTCATATGACTGTCTAAACATTTGAAGCAGCTAAAGTGATAACACAAAGTAATTAGAAAACACTTTTACTACATCCATGCTGTTTTATTGTTTTTTTTTTACCTGAAAAGGGTTTTGCGCCTGCTGAGGGACATTAGGAGCGTTGGGGTCCTGTGGTGGCCCAAGCTGCTCTTGCTGGCCATTAGGGATGATCACGGGTGTAAGCTGATTGCCCTGGTTAGGGACGAACAGCTGGGGACCCTGGGGACTAAAAGGACCTGCTATTTGAGGGTTCAAGTTCACCAGCTGTGGATTGAGCAGCACGTCAGGCTGCTGCAGCACAAACTGGGGCAATATTGCAGACGCCTGGAGAAGAAGGTATAAAGTTCAGTTCAGAAATCACTTTTTTTGTCTCTATGTATGAAGTGCTTGTAATCTGACAAAGTAATAAACATATTATAGCTGTTGAGAAACTCTCAGTACTTGTGTTTGTCCAAGAGCTGCAAGAGTTAGTCCATTCAGTCCGAGGATCTGAAGACACAAAATGATTGTATTATACTTGGGGACACTTTCTAGATATTAACTGATTTTGCAACCAACAGGTGTTACAGTTTTGATTTACCTCATTGCTGTTGCTTGCAATAATTCCAATCTGCACCTGTGAAACAAACATATAGGAAAATTTGTTGTCTCTGCCATTTTGAATGAAATTAAAAAATATGTTTTAGCAGGACAGAGTTTTTACTTACAGGAAGAGCAAAGCTCGACCTGAGTAGACAGACCAACAGGAAGGCAGTCTGGAGCTTCATGATCTCTTATAGCCTGTAAAACCATGTTCAAAAATACACAATGAAATCATGTAGGTTTTTCAAGCTCTATAAAAGCATACATTTTCTCATGATAGAAGTAAAACCTTGAGTGAAATAATGAGAATAATTTTTTTTTAAATTTACCGTTTCTCTGGTTCTGCCTTTACCGCCTGTTTGCCTGCTTCTCCACCCTTCTCCATATCGCTTTTAAATCCTGTCCATGTAAGCTGTTATAGTCCACCTTCAGCCAATCCAGACAATGTGTGGTCAGTGTGACAGACATTTCTCATGGCAACAGACTCAGACACCAACAACACAGAACAGCTAAGTATGTCATTAGGTGTAAGTCATGTCTCTAAGCACCATGACATGGTCTGCGTCAAGCTATTAACAGGAATCTGAATTTAAAATTGTAGGTGCTTCAAATGGGCATTACATACCTGCTTTTTAATTAACTCTTTTAACTGACTTTTAAGAGCCAGATCTCAATGGCTTTAAGTTTAGATGATCTGCAGTCTGTTCTCTTAAATAAACTTTATGTGTTGTTGTAAGTTTAAGTGGCACCGAAGTGGTGCTTTGGGTTGTTATTATAGCCGTTAAGAACAACAGGATCTCTTTAGCATTTCATGATGGGAAAAAGGAAAAGAAGAGCTAAGAACTTTAACATCAGACATTTATCATAAATTGTTAATCGTGCCCTGACTGTCAACTGTTGACTGATTTAGGATAGATGTTGAGCACATGATAGTGCATTTTTTTAAATATTTTTTGTGCTTGGTTACAACTTATTTTCTTTTTTTATATTTAACTTGTGCTTATTGTTGGATATGTTTTTAAACATAAAATGTAGACCAGCAGTTATGTTACAGCAGATATTTTGACCAGCTGACCCTATCATGACGGGGCCCAAGAATGTGGAATCCTGAACAAAGCACATCAAGGCAACACTTGCCAAGCACCACAGCAAAGTGTTGTACATGAACTCTGTCAAGTGAGCAGGAGCATGTGTTACCAGCAGCATTAATGATGGTTCTTTTCTCTTCAGGTTGTCCAGTAAAGTCATGAGATTGAGACAGCTCTTTACACATGTGTTTTCTTACATGTTAAAATGTCTTTCTTTAAAAAAGGCCTGAACCTAAAAAGTTTATCTTGTTGCACCAGCACAGTTCATATCTGCGTCTGCCACCTACTCCAAGCTGTAAACTGTCCCCTATATTTTTAAGTGCAGTAACCTCTTAGTGCTGATTGGTTAAAAGTGCAATAATTTAGCTAAACTTTTTTATTCTTTTCTTCATAAGACAATGTGGTTTCATGTTGAGTTATTATCGGATACACTACTGCATTGCCACAAAGTATGCAAATCCCCTGGACACTGTCTTGCCTAAATGCTTGCCTAAACTTTATAGAGTGAATGTTTGCATATGTCCTGGTCACTATTTGCACATTCTTGCACAAAACTGCACAATCTTGTCATTAAAATACTTTGCATATTTCATACCCTTTTTATAACACTTTTACAAGTTTGTGTTAATTTTCTGGATTTTCTTAATGCTTCCTGAGTGGCGGTAGTTGTCATTTTTTCTTTATTCTCTCATATATGTATTGCTATTCACCAACATACCAAAGCAAATGTTTTGTATTTTATATGAACATGTTTTACAATAAAACTAATTTTGACTGTGATTAGATGTGCGTTGTTGTACTCATTATCCTTAAGATGGCAGCAGAGATCCACTATAAGCTACAACAGTGCAGTTGTTGAGTAGTTGGTAGGAACTTTCTGATTAAAATAAACAAGCTTACAAACAAAGTATTTTATTATTTTTATTGATCTGGAAGCAAATAGTGCAGTCATTTCTCGAGTGAGATACACAAAGCTTCCATGGTCATTCGTGATGGATAAAAATCACTTTTCATAATCACTTGAATGTTTCTTGCATATTTGATTAAGAGACATTGTCAACTTAATTGTCTTCGAGACGACCCTCTTTGTCACAACCAGTTGTTGTCATTGCTTCAGTGGGAGCTGGAATCTGAGGAGATAAAGAAGAAACAGGATGAATTACTTAGGCCTAATATTTATCCACTCATACAAGACAGTATTAAAGATGTTTGCAAACTTAAATCTTTGCACTAATCTTACCTGAGTGTCCACAGTGGTCTTTAAGGTGTTGCCCTGTTGGATACTTTGGCGCTGCACAGTCAAACAAACACAAATATTCAGTGTAACTGTCATCAGTTTCTAATACAGTCGATATATATACAGTTTACTTAGTTCCTACCTTGAATCTTCTGGCTGGATCAAGCTGAAGAGGAAGCTGCTGCTGCATGGCGACGCCTGTGGCCCCCTAAAGAAAGACAACAGGATTTAGTCATTATTGCAATTCCTTAAGTTCCTACAAAGCGTGAAATACTGTGTTACGGACAGAAGGTCAGTGATATAGGTGACATATTACCACCAAAGGCTGCTGAGGAGGATTCACTAGTGCCAACTGAGGGATTCCAACCTATCATTAAAAAAAGGGAGACAGAAATAAGTCTTTTTTTGTGTGATTTTATTCTTTTTTTTTAATTATTATTCTTTTTTTTTAGATTATTTGCAACACTTACCGCATTGACTGTATTAACAGGGTTCACATTGGGAACCGGGGCGGGTACAGCATAAGCAGGAACAAACTTTTGGACAGAGAGGATACAATGTGATTTTTCATGTCAGGGTGTTTAGCAATTCTGTGAATTTAAAAAATCTGAATATTTGGCACATGTTTGAGTAGGAAAGAATAAAAAATAAATCAAGTCATGCATTTTCTTGCTTGGCAAAAATCTAAAAACGAAAAAGAAAAAGATGATATTAAAATTAAGGCTGAGTATTTTTATCTGCTTATGAGGAAGACATCAGAGTAACAACAGAACAGCGACATCTTGTGGTGTAATTTATGTTCAGAGAAACAACCAAACTTAAAGAAAATGCAAGGATATATTTAAAAAGGTTTGAAAAAATCTAGGGTTTCTTCTTTAATCTAAAACACACCATTGGATTTTCTTTTTGGGTTATTAAAATGACTAACTGATAAACTGACCTGAACAAGCTGCGGCTGCCCCCAAACACCGGCAACACCACTAACTACCACAGGTGGGTTCAGGCCTCCAGCCACGACCCCAGGGACTGCTCCATTAGCCAGCCGTCCATTCACACCTCCAAGCGTTGCTGCGTTCATGCCTCCCAGTGCTCCATTCACGCCTCCCAGTCCTCCATTCACACCTCCCACCACCCCACCGTTCATACCTGCCAGAGCAGCCAACAGTCTTGCAGTCTGTGCAAAGTGGGAGAAATAGCTTTTTTTAATTAACCATGATCTACCTCAGCTTATTGCAGTGATCATGTATAAATTCTTAGTGTGGCTGTTGCTCACCTTGCCTGCATTTACCTGCAAAAAAATAAAGAGATCAGAAATTACACTTACAGCTGTGCATGTAAGATAAAAGGATAATTAAACAGATATGTGGAGAGATCGATTCTACTCACACAGCAGATGGTGGCTACAAACGTTGTGAGGAGGAGAAGCTTCATTTTGCAACCCGAAACCTGCACAAAGACAAGAACTAACACATGTAACTCAGAAAATTCAGAAAATGTCCCTGTAATTCTATTTTGAAGCTTATATACATGCAAAAAACATACCTTACAGTGAACTTCTTATATTGTTCTTCTTTCAAATCGTATGTGCCAAGTTGGACTATAGTTGCTACCTGAATTTAGAGCACCTTTTATCAGTCCTAGAGATTATTATGAGCCAATTAGAGAGGAGAACATCAACTTGTTCATAAACTATATTTGTCACCTGTATGTCACTGTAACTTGAGACCTTCTTTTTCTACTGTACAAGTTTTAAAGAAATGTAAAATTAAGCTGCTTATTTCTGAACCCCATTGAAGCGTCTTCCATTGTTCTTGGTGCAGCTGAATGACCACAAACGATAACAGAGTGAATCAGCGTCTTGGGAAGGCTTTGTGGAGGTTTCTAGAAGCTACTGAAAGCCGGCGTGTGAACCACCTAAACGTTGTGGGCTGTGATCATGGGAGGCAAACAACTGACGTCAGCATCAAACGCTTTTGTTGAGGAACCATGAAAAAAACATGCCTGCATGCTTTAATTTAATTAAAGACCTACAAAAAGTACATTGTTTTTGAGAAAATGGCTGTGACTTCAGGAAAACTTTAAATAAGATTGACATCTTTTTTTTGTAGTTTGTTTGTTTCATGTCTAGAAAGGCAAATTTCAAGGGTTTTTGCTGCTGTATTATAGTGCTAAGTTAAATTACTGTCTCAAGCATGTCTGGATTTATGTCTCTGAGTTGTAATGAGTTTATTTTTTGTTTCAAGCCATTTCTATGTGGACCGGACCTAAAATAGCTTCTCATATTGCACCGAACAACAACTCAAAAGTGATGACACCAACGTGACCCTTCTTTTTAGAAATGAAAACCTCTGCTTTTACTAATAAACAGACAGATACATTTTCTCAACATGTTTGGAACCATTACAATTATTCCCATGTGGTTTGTTGTCACATGTTGAGGCTGTCTGGGAAAGCCTTTTTTTTATCTTCGCTGCTGACTCTGCAGCCCACAGCAGACCAGGTAAACACCCTCTGTGGAAGTCTGGCCTGGAGCTTTATACTAATTACACGCTGTCATGAAGTCTAAATTAAGAGACATTGTCTTCCTTTTTGCAGTTAAATGTTGTGACAAGTGGTATTGCCCCATCTTATTAATTAAATATGAGTGTTATCATGTCTGATTCACAAACTCACAAAGACTGATAGACTTTATCTGTCACTCTAGGAATTCTGCCATGATATGAGTAATGTGTGAGGGATGCTTTTTACATTTAGAGAGCCAGCAGTGTACTGTAAATAGAAATCTGTGTGTATATGTTCTCGTCTCATACACGAAAACAAGTGCCGCACCCATGATACTCAGTGTTTTGCCAAAGTCCACTTAGACTAAGACTGACCTATTTTTTGCCCTCTGATGATGTAAAATCAAACATGTATTGCATTAATGTGCTGGGAAAAAGACTCAAAAAAAGATTATGCAATGACTTCAAACATTTATTGCTTATTAGATATGATGACAGTGATTTATAAAGGTAACAGCTGAGAGTGAAAAGTTAGTCGTGAGACGGGATCAGGGTGAAGAAATTATTTGTTAGATATATTTAATGTATGGCAGCCGTGTTGTCTCATTCTGATGCTTGCTTCTCCTCCGCCTCCATCCCGGAACATTCTTCCTCCTCCTCGGCTGCCATCTTCATCACCGGAGACTGTGCCCTCCTGAGGCGAGCTGCCAGGGAACGCTGAAACCTCAATCTGCCGCCTGCCTGCCCAACAACAGCAGCAGGGCCTGGCTGTTGCTGACTTTTCAGCCCGGCGGGTGAGATCAGTTGCACTTGGCCAGGAGTCAACAGGGCCCCCTGTGGGTCTCCTCCAGCATTTCTTTGTGGCAACAGAGCAAACAGTGTGGCCAGTCCACCCCTCGCACCCTGAGCCACCTGGGCCTGTGGATTTACACTGGCTACCCCTGTCTGCCCGACAAGAAATGCCCCATTTTCCTGAAGAGCTCCAATCGGAATCAGCTGGGGCACAAGAGCCTGACCTAATTGGTTCCCAACTGGCTGGATGAAAAAGGAGCCACCAAATTGGACTAAGCGCACCAGAATGGGTTCAGTGCTGAGTGGAACCACATTTTGGACCCCAGCGTTGCCAGCTGCTGCTCCATTATTACTCAAACCCCCATTGGCAAGTGCCTCAGTACTCGCTGAGGACATGCCCCCCTCCACCAGAACAGCCCAGGTCTGAACGATGACCCACAGTATGCAGAACATGTTTTATCTCAGTCAGAGCCAGCAGTCGACAGGTAAAAAGCTGTGTCCTTGCTTTTCTTATATAGGGAGCGTCACATTCAGTAATCACCAAGAAACATCCAATCAGAGTACAGGGCATTATCTCAAAACAGCAAGTCACTGTAATCATCATGACCAAGCTGCAGGCTGTTTTTGCTTTGTTAACGTGAAGAGGGCCATTACTCTGGATTATGTGGCAAAGCTTAACCAGGTATCAGTGACTTGCACTCTCAAAACCATTGTTGCAGATGTCATTTTTTCATGTCATTGTGGCATCAGGTAAATGGAAGAATGAATAAAACATGATATTAGAGCATGAACCGATGTTTCCAAGGACCTTTTTGGGGTCGACTGGGATTCACCAATTAGATGCAAAAATTTTATTTCAGAACTATAAAGACACAAAAGTCAAAACTGACAACAGAGTGCACTGAAATATTCTGTCATAACATAGTGAAGTCTATTGCTGTCCGTAAAACTTTAATGAGAATGAAACATAAGATGCAAAGACAAACATTTAAGACATTTTCTACTAATATATTGTTTTACAACTCCTACTGTAACACAAGGGTGTGAAATGAACTACGTAACACTGATTTTAAAGAGTAATTCTGCACTAAATTGCTCTAATATACAAGCCACAGTTCATTTGAAGCCTGGTATATACAACACCTTTTCTAAAAATGAGCTGATGTAAACTTTTCCCCTGTTTGGAATGCATGAGAAAACAGCTTTTGGATAAAACCAGCTAAAAACAACTCCTTCATATCTTCTATTAAAATCATTCTAGCAGCTTAGTCTAAATTACAGAACAAAGATCCAAAGTCCGAGCTCAGCCTGACATAAAACAACAGCAAGGACCACCAACACTTGCCCTCTACAGCAGGAGGTAAGATGAGTTTCTGTATGTGTCAGAGTTCCTCATATTACAGAGGTTCATGGAGGCTTCGGTCTCAAGCTGCACTGCTGGAGCAGCTTCAACAAGCTTGAGTTGTAGAAGAGGAACAAAATGAAACTCAGAATAACTGGTTGACATCCATGTCCTCTGTGGAGAAAATAAATATAAAACATTAAAAGGATGAGAAATAAATATCAACAATATTTGTCTTATTTAGGAATGTGTGACAGTTATAGCAGGTGAATGCAAGTAATTTTTTAACAAACTGGCTGCCTTTTTTTACAAAATATCCTTTATATAAACTCTTTCCTATGCACAGTATATAATATTAATTGTAATAGTTATTTGTAAGTCATTACATTGTTTTAAAAATGTTTGAGTCTTAAATCAAAAATACATGCATTTTAATTTTGTATTTATCTAACATAATAGCACATTAAAGAAATAAAATGTGCCTCAGAAATTGAACTAATCTTCATCAGTATCATCAGAAGAAAGTGTTACACTGTAGGTGCTGGCGACACACTGCAGCTCTTACCATTCTTGATGCCAAAACAGGAAGTCCACTCTTTAAAGGACACCTGCTTGTCCTTGTCAGCATCACACTCTTGGAAGAAGCGCGAGGTGCAGTGCTCCATCGGCACCAGAGGGACTCGAAGAGGGGCCAGCTCTGAGTGGGACAAGAACCTGTCCAGGCCGAACATCAAATTCTGATCATTGTAAGCAATCTAGAGTTTGAGGAAAACTACAGTTCACTGTAAGCATGGGAAGCAAAACGGACCTGTCAGAGGGGTGTTGGTCCAGCTGTGCAAACTGCCAGTGCACAGGGTAGATGTACATGTTGTAGTTCTTCTCAAAGTCCTGTGCAAGCAGCTCGACAGAGTGATCACCAGCATGAAGACGCCTCTCGCTCTCAAAGATTTTTTTCACCTGCACAATTAATAACACCACAGTTTGACTGACTTAAGCAACAAGATACATTTTATTTATGTTGTTTATTTCTCAAAGGTGCTATGACTGATAGACTGACTCACTTGATTTATTGGATATAAAAACAAAAAAAATAACAAAGAAATATTACTTTTAGTTCATTATTTCTAATATCACTTGTAGAAAACACATCGTTTTTTAAATTAAGAGTAATGTAATCCTTATAAGAACCCTGAGATTTATTCATTTGGACAGTGCGTCTTACTCTGAAACGCTGTTTTGGAGTGAGAAAGCCAGGAGTCATGGAGTCATGTTCGTAGAGCTGCAGCAGCACATTTTTCAGCCAGTCCCTCATACGTAGAGGGAACTGGACCAGCTCTGTGTCCACACATGCAGGTATTACTGAGAGAGAAACAGAGAGAATAATAAGGGCCCAGCTAAATATCCTGAACTGTAGTTTAAACCATGAACTCTGTGCAAGTGGTTAACTCTCACATTTGCATGACCCAGTGTAGTCCAGGTGAAGCCTGTGTCCTTTCTTTGTTCCCTCTAGGTTGCATTTAGTAGCAAAGAGTTCACATGATGTATCGTATGTTTTGTTGTCTGTCCCACAAACCTACACAATGACAACAATGCAACAATCAAATGCAACGCAGCAGCTTTTTTAAAAAAAAATTACTTAAATTTGCTTAGATCATCTGTGCTTACATGATCAAGCTCGGTTATACTGGGAGGGCATTCTGTCGGCTCTTGACACACACAGCTTGGCTTATTGTCCGCATCAAGTTTACACGTCTTTCCACGTTTGCAAGGAAAGCTGTCACATGGATCTGGAAGAAAAAACAAAAACTGTGATGACTTTGGCCCTTTTAAAACAAGTTGTAAAAAGAATCATATTCTGTGCTGGTTTGATTTTTATTTTGCAGTGTGATAACTGGAAACTAATGAGCTACAACTACTGCACACTATCCCCGACATTCCTCTGCCATTTGAGTTTGTACAGTGATTAAACTCAGCCTGATCACTATCATTCACTCCCAAAGCCGGCAGAGCTCTGTTTTGGTTGTGAACGTGAAACAGAGTGACACTATTCATGCAGAAGTTTTAGCAAAATCATCCAGTCAGCAGATTCCCCTGTGAGGCTGTTGGCATAGTACATTATCAGTCAGTAGTCATTAGTCAGGTGACCAACCAGCAGGGGCTTCTGGACCATGAACGGCTCCACTGATCGAGGGTCTGGAGCTGGGATAGAGATCCACTGAGGCTCTTATCTGCACTGGATTCATTCCCACCAAAGGACCCTAGAAAAGACACAGGTGGCATGAAAAGTAGTTACTTTAGACAGGCATAAAACTGTTTTAATCACGACTTCTTGTCCACATCAGGCCGCTGCACTGGAGCAAAAGCAAATGTCTCTTTTTTTACTGGAAACCTACAATTGTAGATGCTTAATTACAGAAGAAGCATTATAAAACCTGACATATCATAACTTTCATAGTTGATATGACTAGCGAGTAGCCAACAGTTGCTATTTATACACCCAGCAAAATTAGAGTTGTGTCCCCTCCACCAACTTTATTTAGCACTTTAGCTGCTAATTGCTTGACTGTAGTCACCATTAATGGACTAGTTAGTTTGTCTGCTGACTTCAAGCCAAAATCATACAATGAGAATAATGAGAGTGATCTTAAACAGTAAGATTTTGGCATGTGAAACCCAAATTATGAGCTGAAAGACACTAAAAAGCTCCTTAGAGGTAGGTGGGGTCAAAATATTGATAATAGTCATATTAAAGGAAGCACGTGTAGAGATTATGTATTCATTACCCATTTCCCTGCCCTTCTTCTCTTTGCTTTATGGACTGTATTGTCAATGCTGCTGCCCTCAGACTTCTGGGCATCCTGTTGGATCTGTTCCTGTCCAGACTGTGCTTCCTCACTCTGTGGAGAGTGCTTCCTCGCCCTTTGGTTCTTCTTTTGCTTCCTTGTCTTTCCCTTGTTGTGATTTCTACTGTCATTCTTACTCTTCTCTTCCTCCTTTCCAGCCACTTGGGACCGTGATTGAATCTCTGTGCTTCTCCTTGATTCTTGAGGGTCCACATTTGCTTCAGGTTCTTTAGATTTGGCCTCTGAGTCTTTGTCCTCATCCTGATCAAATTCGTCCTCGCTGTCCATTGCCTCTGTGTTTTGTATGTCTTGCTCATAGTCATCTGCAAAGGTAGGCAGTTCTTTCTCACTGGTTTCCTTCTCTTTAACATCTTTCTTTAAAGGAAGCTGGGTGTCATCGGTTTTTGGTGGGATTTTGGTTGATGCAATCTGTAAAGTTTGTAAGATGCCACTATTTGCAGCATAGTCAAGATCTACTGGGATCTCTGATTCTGTGCTACCATCATCCAACAGTGCCACTTGCTCCTCTCTGTCTGCTATGTCTTCAACAGACTTTTCCCCCTTCTCCTTCAGTGACATCTTTTCCACCACCACCTCTTCTTTGTCCAACATTTCAGCATCTTCAGCTCTCTCTTCCTTTAGTTCTTCTTCCTCATCTGTGACCTCTGTGTCGAGTTTGTCCTCCATCTTCTCGGCTTCCTCATTCTCAAAGACCTCAGCAGACTCTGACTTGCTTTTGTCTGTCTCCACATCTTCTTCCTCCAGCACCTTTTCCTCTGCTTCCTGCTCTTCTTCTGCTTCTTTTTTCAAAAGTTCCACCAATTCCTCCTCACTCAACAGGACTGCAGTGCTTTTGTCACTTCTATCAGTCACTTCAAACTCTCCCCCCTCCTTGTTAGCATTAGCATTGTCTTCAGAGCTCAGTTCTTCATCCTCCTGCTCATGGCTGCTGGCCTCAAACGGGACTAAAGTGGGTAAGATCTGTGGCTTGTTGGCATCCTCTGTGATAATATCCTTATCAAGGAGAAAGGAAATATTGTCATTTGCCACATGAAACCATCTTATATTTCAAATACATTTTTAAAATCAGTTTAGGATCCTGTAGTACCTTTTCTTTGGCTGTATGTGAAGTTTTATGCAACCCATGATGTTTTCCATGAGGTTTACTTTTTACCTAGATATAAGAGAGAAAATTAATAACAGACATCTGTTATGTATATTAACTGTAAAAATGTACTTAAGAAATATCATATCACATCTTTTGCTTGTTCTCTCACTCAAGTTCACTATTAAATTGAAGAAAAATATTAGCCTTATTACTCACAGACAGAGAAAATGTCGCTGCCAGTAAACACAGGAATACCAGGCAGGCCCTCATACCTGAAATATTTCAAATAAAATTTTAACACTGAACAATAATCAAAGCCAAATTTCATTACATGTGCTAATTCAAATTTGTGTAAATTACTGCAGAACTGAAAATCAGATTTATCAACTCACATTTAGGGCACATTACAAACAATCAATACATTATAATCTGGTTTTGACAGGTCACAGCAAGGATGGAAATGAGGCAAATCTTTCAAAGCTAAAACAGATGCATGCATCAGTATGCTGCCAGCACTTTCATGTCAAGCAGAGCTGCAGGGTTGGCCTCCACTGTTGTCATGGTTACAAGTCTCTGAGATGCGCCTCTCTCTCAAAAGTCACATTCAGAACTAAAGTAAACATCACAAGCCACCAGACTGGAAAAAACTTGACTAAGTCCACAAACTTTTTGTCTCTCTGGATGCAAGCAAAACAGACTCTACTGGGCCTGTCCAGTAGAACAATGGGACTATGGTTCAGCTCAGTAAACGCCAGATAGTTGTAGACAGTGAGGTGGAGGGTTGGGGTCGGAGGGTTTAAAATTCACCAAAAGCAATTAATCACACGATTTTATTTGATCTCTACAATATCGAGGCTAAGTTACATTGAACACATATTGAGTTTTGTGAAGGAATTTCTCTGACCCCCTGGGCCTTTTCACCTCTTTGTCAAGCAAAGTTGATGGCTGCGTCACACAGTCCCTTTGTTTTTGTCAATGTTGTGTCTTACAGTTATTTGTGCAGACTCTTCCTATCTGCCCTCATCGTAGTAGCTAAGGCTGAGGGTATGAATGTTTATGTTCTGATACCCTGTAAAATCCTGAAAGTGTACAGCTTGATCTTATTTGGATACGTAGTTAAGGACTGATGACATGTGAGGACACAAAGCCTTAAAAACATCTTACACACAGGACCACCTCAGATTAGTGTTGGCAGTAATCATGATTACTTGTAGATTTTGCTAGTCCTGATCTCCTCAAAGTTGAGTTCTGCAATAAATGCCTCTGCGTAAGATATCTACTGTCTCCTGACCGCCTCATTTCATCCAGCTCATCTTTGATCAGATTTTTCCTTCACAAGTTTAACATAATATTTTCTTTGATTCCAATGGTCAGAAATATAACTTTCACACCATGTGGTGCAAAATATTCTTTTACTCCTATATGATCATTTGAAAAATATAATCAGATATATTTATTATGCACATCCATCATTAACTGTCCAAAGTACATTTCAATATAGGTGGTATATCAATAGTCTTTACCTCTCAATTTTACCAAAATAATAATAGTGTTAACATTAATATGGAGCATTTAAGTAAAGTGTTGACTATTGCAAAAAAGGTGTTACAGGAAAATTATCCAGCAGCAACTGCATGCACCACAAAGGTTAAATTACAAGCCATTTAGTGTACAAGATGTCATTCACACGTCTATGTGATTAACAATTGACCTTTCAAAACAACAGTAAAGTGTCAGTAAATAGGATTTTACCTGAGGTTGGCAGTTGCAAAAGAAAAGAGTGTCCCACACAAACACGAGTGCGTATGTTGAACCTGTGAAGATGTCCTTTTGTATTCGAGTCAGCGCTCTCACTGTCCACACACACAAACTCTCACACACACACACTCACACACATACACAGGGTTTTTTTTATTCTGAGTCCATAGTGCCAATGCTTTTTCTAACTTTGGGAGGGTCTCTGGGTTTGAGAGATACAAAGAAAGGGGGAGAAAAAAATCATTGAACTTCATGTTTGGTACTCTGCTTCAAAACATTCATAATGTCCAACTTCCTCAATAAATCAAGTCAGAAAAAAGGGGCTGTGTTCTAAAATTTGAATGAATTTTATTTACATGCAATTTCCTGCAAGGATAAATAATTCAAAATGTTTTAAAGAGGATACACTTTTAATACAAGGAGACATAGTATCTTTATGTCAGGATATTAGACTTGAGGTAGAAAAAGCCATTAAGTGATGTGATACTTTGTTCTGCATTACACTTGTTTTTGCTGCACTCAGTATTATGTGAAAAACATGAATTTAGTAAAATGCCCAAGCCACATGTTTGATTGATTTTTTTTAATTTGATTTTTCATCTTGTTTACTTTGTGACAATTTAAATAAGAGGAATTTTGTTGCACATGGCCAAACCAAACCGGTGAGTAAAACTCATGAAATGTGATTTTAGGACAGATACAGTGCACATGTTTGGCCACAAGATGTCACTCTATCATAATTTTGTTTTCCTAAAAACCATTAATATAACAGTAACATTTTAGCATGATGATCAACAACATAGTAATATATTTGTCAGTAAGTGCTTTTAGACACCATAAGCTTGAAATATATTCATCCTTTGCTTATAATGGCAGGAAGAGCTTTAATAATTATATATGTTTACTTTTTTGGTTTATCTCTTGTCACTCTAAGGGCTGTTTATTGGCGCTCAGCTTTAAATCATATCACACCATCTTCATGATATGATACATGATACTCTGAGCACAAGTGAGAAGATGGCAAATCTACTGATGAAAATTACATGTTCTGATATGACTGAGAGCTCCAGAACACTTACAAAAAGGGCCTAAAGGTAAGAATGTTTGTCAGCTGTTGAACTTTGAAGTGTAACTTCTACCTTAGTACCACTATTGCAATTAGTAGTGATCAGGAGGTAACTTATTTACTTTTTACTTAAGTAAAATTAATATGAAAATCCATGAACATTCTGTCAAATACTCCATCTTCAAAAATTGACTTATATATGTACAACCTGTATCTACTCCAGTCACCTTGACAAATGTATTAAATAAATGCAAAAAATGATATAACATTTACAACCATGAACTCTTTTATTGTCCTCCCCTCTGACCTCCACCGGATGGCGACTGTGGCAAAAGAGATAAAGTTCACTGTCCCTGTGAACTTACTTACAACCATCATATATCCTATTTACTATTCAACTCGTGACTTCCATTTTCTACACTACACATGGCCTGTCATTTGTTTGAGAAAATCTTGATATTGACTTGGATACAGTAACACGGCTGGATACTTACTGAAGTAGTGAACATCATTTCCATTGCATTAGAACTCCATGGGATGGCAACGATTGTTCCACATATAAATCAAATTCTCTGGTGTTACAAGGGAAACTGATGTATAACATAAAGCAATGTTTTTCTTATGAACCATTGTATACGCACGCACACACATATTTAACATCAGAATATGTGTTACAATTTAATTTTGTACCAATTATGCCAATATGCAAAGTAACTGGAATTTAAGTTGTTGAATAATTTGAGTTTAATAACAAGTACAATATATATAAGTATATTCCTCTGAAATGTGAAGTGGACATATAAAGTGGACATATAAAATGGAAACAGCTATCAAAAGTACAAAAAATTTTATATAAAAGCAGTACTTGAGTAAATGTAGGGCAAGGGCGTGACACTTTGTTCTGTCCTTAAATACCAGTTTTCTAAGGGTTACTGTCTGCCCTGCTGTAAACGTCCAGTCTATGGAAAATAGATACTTACATGCGTCATTTGCCCGGTTGAGAGAATCTATACATTATAAAACTTATGTAACCTAAGGGCAGACATTGTTGACTGTCGTGTGTGCAACAACAAGCATCAATCGTGCTCTCCTCACTCCTCCCTTATTCTAAACAGAACCTTACAACAACTGGTAGCCGTGGTTTTGGGGAACAGCTCCAGACTGGTGAACATCCAGTCTAATTACATGTTTCTTTTGCACGGTTGAAATCCAAAGTGAGGTTAAACAAGAAATTCTGTAATCTTATTTTAGGCCTGACCATTTAAGGACATCCAGGAAACAATTATGAGCCCCATGGTGGAAATGTACAAGTCTTGGCATAGGTTTTTTACTGTACATGCTCTATTTCCTGTTTTAACTTTGTACAAATGCACTAATAATAACGCTGTAATTTTGTGTATCATTAGTGTAATTAGCCTAAATGTGCATGTGTGACTCCTATTATGTGAACTGTTACAAGTTTTAAAGCCTGCATTGGAGAAATAGGTCAACATTTTGCTTTTTTTTTTTTAATTAAAAGTAGTTTAACAATTAAGCAAGACACCTTCTGTCACCTGCTTCTTATAATCAGTTATCAGATAACAGTAAAGCTTCAACTATTGGCAGATTACATAAAGAAAAAGTAATGATTTCACCGGAAACAAGAATAAGTCTGGCTCTCCTTTCCTCTCTGAGTGGGTGAGTTTGTTTTTTTCAACCGGCCACAAACCCTATGGTTAGGTACGCTGAACTATATTTCACTGAAGACATGAGACGGGGTGGAGGAAAATTTGTGACTGAATGAAACAAATGTTTTTGTGTGCGTGTGTATGTGTACGTGTTGATGTGTGTGTTGATGTGTGTATATGCATGCAATTACTATCGTGCCAGAGTGTGTTTGTTTTGAGCCTTTGCTCTCTGAAAAAAAATACACCTTGGCGTGTCGACAGCAGAGAGACACCCGGAAGGAAGTGATGCAATCATTTTTTTCAATTAAGGTTTCTTATAAAGAGTCGTCCTGGAGTTTCCTACAGCATATCCACAGATTGTGCTTTAACAGGCTCAACTGCAAGCTGCCATCTGTTGCTCACAGCGGACACCAGGACCTCCTGTTTGCTGCTGCATCCACTGAACAAGGACCTCTGACTGATTTCTTCCACAAGCTCTGAATCTAACAAACAAAAAAGGTAATTATTCATCTGTTGCCTGTTGTTTTTTTCCGTTTTTGCTCCATGTTTTGGTGCATAACTTTTCCAGCACTGGTGATTTTTGCTGGTTAGTTACATTATTTCCTTTTTTTTTTACATGTTTAAGTGCAAGGAAAACTAATCTTGGAAAACTAATGTCCAAAAAGAGTTTCAGAAAGAGTTGTTGAAACTGGCATGTTTTTTTAGTGTTGTTTTTCAGTGTTTTTTGTGATTTTCTTTTTAAGGTTTCATGTTAAAAAAAACAATTTATCCTAAAACTTTTTTGAGGGATTTGATTTTTTAAATTGAACTAAATCAAACTGTTAACAACACTGATTGCACCATGTTTGTTCCCTTACAGAATGAAGGTGACTATTATAACATTTTGCCTGATTGGAGCAGTTTTTGCCAACCCAGTGAGTATAAAACCAGTACAGAAAACTCTTAAGAAGGCTTTTAACTGCAAACATTATGCAACCTGTTTATTCAGATTTGAAATATATCTGTTTGATAAATTTGATAAATTTATATTGTGTCAAGTAAAAGAAAGATAAGAGTCTCTGTCTTCAGTTACATTAGGCTCTGTTTCGACATTCTGTAAATTACCGTGCATTTAGATTATTGAGATTTTCATTTACAGTCGTAATAGCGTTCGCAAAAACCATCATATCTGTGCAGCAGTGTTTCTTTTATTTATTTTCCATGGGTACATTACTTCTTTATATTAGAGAGGCACGGAGGTTTAAAAGCTCGGTCCAAATCACATATGAATCCACACTGATCTTTTGTATATCAAGATATCGCTAAACCATTATGGAATTAAAAAAAAGAATTTTTTTGAAAAAAAAGGTACAAAGTTTTTTTCTTTGTCTTACTTATGACTCCCTTTCACTTTTTTTTACAGATTTCATTCAATGTCGTCTTGGAATCAAATGAGCTTGATCCAAACTCAGTG
Source organism: Acanthurus tractus (assembly GCA_029783725.1). NCBI lineage: Eukaryota > Metazoa > Chordata > Actinopteri > Acanthuriformes > Acanthuridae > Acanthurus > Acanthurus tractus. The sequence continues at coordinate 692,185 of JAQNCA010000024.1, forward strand.
AGTGCCGTCTTAAATGAGTCCTCTCTTCAAACTGTATCAGGAATTCAACACTGTTTACTCATAAATCATTTTTCTGTAGTCAGGTTTTGTTCCTTCTGACACAGTCTGGAGAAAACCTAACATTAGGAGCATTTACTCAAAGACTCCCCAGATCTTTTTTTAAGAGACCATTGTTTAGTATACTGTAAGTCTGAATTTATTTATGTAGCAATAGCTTGCCCAAGCGACGGTTAGCTTGAATGGATCTGTGATAATTGCTAGTTTTGCAGTTATATTGTATAATTAAACATATTGCGGTTTGTGCTTACTTTTTCCCCCCAGACTGAAAGCTTGTCTGTTTCACAATCATCTGAAAATGATACCCCAGACATTCAGGTAATGCATACATTTCCTTCAGTAATGACAAAATGATTATTTTCTGACAGAAAAGATTTTTTGCATCACTTTTGATCGCAGATTTTCACCTCATTGTGTGTTTTTTACTCTTTGGGTTGCAGAGCATTGAAGATACCACCTCAAGTCAAGTAAGTAATTTTGATTTGTCAAACTTTCAGCATGATTCACAAACAAAAAATGACATCATTTTAATCTGATTAAATAAAGGATGTGCTGTAAATGTATCTGAATTCACCTTAACATTTTTTTTCTTTTCAGAGTCAAAGTCAGAGTTCAGAGTCTGAATCGATAGAATCCACATCAGAGGATAAGGTGGGTTGGTAGCATCATTTTGACTATTACTGTACTTCATTATTATCGGTAAACTACTTCAGGCATGTAAATGTTCATACGTAGAGAGTTATAATACCAACTCTAAGAGTAAACATGGAAACCATCTTGATTATGTAAAATAAAAAAAGAAAGTCGATGAAAAAAATAGTATCCTTGGTGCAAAGAAATACTTTGTGTTTTTATGCTTACAACTTTTTTGCTGTACTTAAAGAAAATGTTTCTGCATTGTTTTCTAAAATAATTTCTTTTTCACAAACAGACTTCAGAGGAGAGTAACAGCCAATCCAATGAGGTCGATGCGGTACGATCATTATCGATTATAATCAAGTATTTTGTCAAGCGAATGCTGTTTTCCAACTGTTAATCTATGGCACAACATCTCTCTGGACTCAATTTATTTCATATATTTGCTGGGTTTTTACAGACAAACTCAATGGTTGAAACCACAGATAACAGCATTGCCAGTGAGGAAAATGTTCGTAAGGTGAGATTACAGTGTGCACACTGACTTGATTTTGAACTATGTTCCATTTTAGCTTACATGAAGTTGAATAACACACTGTGCTCTGCTTTTTCACTGCATTAGAGTTTGGTTCAGGTGCTTGCAAATGTCATCAACATCTTAAGCGCTGAAGACAACAGCAGCAGTGTGGAGGTCAGTGGGCAATCGGATCAACTGACCGCCCCTCAGGTTTACTCAAACCTAGCCATGTTGGCGAATCCCACTGCCAGCAGCGATACTGCTAGTGACAGTGCAGACTCCAGTGACGAAATTGGAGGAACAGCTGCCACCAGTGACACCACCAGCGACAGCGCAGATTCCAGTGAGGAGGCTGGTGCACCAGCTTCAACCAGTGACAGCAGCGACACCACCAGTGACAGCACAGACTCCAGTGAAGAGACTGGTGCACCAGCTCCAACCAGTGACAGCAGTGACACCACCAGCGACAGTGCGGACTCCAGTGAGGAGAATGGTGTACCAGCTTCCACCAGTGACAGCAGCGACACCACTAGTAACAGTGCAGATACCAGTGAGGTGAATAATATAGCAGTCGCGACAGTCGACAGCAGTGAGAGCATCAGCAGTGAAAGCAACGAGACTAATGACATCAATGACAGCAGTGATGACAGCAGTGATGCCAGCAAGAGCTCAGAGGAAAGTAGTGCCAGTGACAGTAATGAGCTGGGAAAAACCCCAGTCCAAAACTGTGTTAACGGAACACAGAGCTGTGAAAGTGAAGAGTACTTCTTCCAAGATATAGGAGATGATGCTCATTTCTCAGTGGACAATCTAATGGTGCCAGAGGAAGATGAGAGGGAGTTAATTCTGAGAAGATGATGATGCACCTCTGCAGCTCTATGTTTCCCACTATGAACTACACAACATTAAATGACCTCCCTGAAGACTTCATTATGACGAATTTGCTTTTGCCCATCCCTTCTGGATGTGGATTTTTGCATTATAATGTGGCCTTTAGCTGACTGATTTTTGTGTGTGTTTATAATATGATGATGATATAACATGGGCATTAACTTTGTTTTGATACTAATAAACAAAAAATATAACCATGGTATTGGATACTTTTATGTTATTATTATAAATTCCCACATAAGCAGCAGTGCAAATTTACTGCAAAGTCTGTACAAATTTGAAGTGATAGTAGGCTATTTCCGATTTACAAATCGTTGTATTACTCTATTATTTTGTAGGCCTCATTGTACTCCACTGCATTTATGTAAGAGAAAGTCACTCACTGGTAGATTTAATTTAACAGGTTTTCAGAAGTATATGAATAAAGGCTGAATAATCCATCTAGTGCTTTATACAAAGCTTTTAAACATTAATAGATTTAAAGCAAACAGATCGAAAATGTGTGATAACTACAGATATTTAGCTAAATCACAGTGGACTATTGTCGTCATGACGTAAGGCCGGTTAGCTCAGTTGGTTAGAGCGTGGTGCTAATAACGCCAAGGTCGCGGGTTCGATCCCCGTACGGGCCACTGCCGTTTTGTTGTTGTTGTTGTTGTTCAGTGTCTTTTACTATCCTGAGATATTGTATCAAGTCCTCTTGATACATGCATAAATAAAATATATATGTCAAAACTAAAATCCCGGGGCTCTGTCTCTGTGCTCTCCCTCAGTGTTCTCCCTCAATACCAAATATTACACTAGATGGCGACAGAGTAAATAGTTTGAAAAAGTGTTTACTGTCAATCTCTCTCTCTCTCTAGGTTCCCGAAAACCCCGGTGTGTGAGCTTTTCTTGAGGATCATACCTCTACTCAGCTCAGTGGCACCTTGTTATTTGGCAATAAAAGTATTATTCTAAATGCTCTAATACTCTGAATTGTTGTAAATACTAGTGCTGTTTTCAAAGCAACAGATCTTACAGAGATATTGACCGTATCTACAGACCAGATAATAATAATCAATAATATAACAATAAGTATACCACTCTGCACAGTTTGCTGTCCAAGTATAATTTCACAAGTTTTGCCAACGGAAACTGCTTTTAAAAGGCCAAGCTCGAAAACGTGCATATTCTAGTCTGGGGTCTGCTATTTGAGAGAGGCTTTTTCACCTTTTCTTTTTACATGTTTTATTGGGTGACCCTAAGGCTTAGTTTTAAACAAATTAAAACAAAAAGTGTCTTTGCTGTGTCTTTTGGACACAACATCTCAAACTTAAACACAGATACAATGAATTAAAATCTAAGTGCCAGTATTCTGGCATCTTTTATACAATATATAATCTCTTTTTCAAGCTAAAACATACATATGGTTATTAGCAGATCAAAGGAGGGCCTATATCGGAGCAACGTAAATGAAATCATACAAATGCTGGATTTGTACTTTCAGGGAAGACACGACATAGCTGTAAATAAATAAATTTAAAAAACTTAGATTCATAGAAAACATTTATTACAACTTATTGTAACATGTTTGAAACAGTGGGAACAAATTATGCTATAACATGACTTCAAAAAACTGAAATAAAGGAAAGTTTTATAAATCCACAAAACAGAAGTAACAGGCAAAATAATGCCCAACACACTGTAGTCCTTTTTTGAACCCATAATCATCTGTGGCATTGTGTCCTCTTTCAAGTCACTCTCTTAGCTGGTAAAGTGGGACTTCAGATGTTCCTTCAGAGCTGGTATAGTAGAAAGCTCTCTGCGACACACGTGACAACAAAGAGGTAGTTTTAACAACTCACTGGTTCCCTCTTTGACGACAACCCTACCATTTGTTTCAAGCATTTGTATGACATCTGCAGGTTAAAAACAGAAAAATTAAATTCGTAGCAACAAATACAATGTACAGTTAAAGTGTGGATCTTTTCTACTGAAAACATCAGCAAAAAACATAGAATTTACTCTCACCCTGAGATTCAATGAAATAGTCAGTTGTGAATGAGTTCCAGTGCTTCTTGTTTTTTAAACAAGGGGAGTCAAAGTCTTGGCTGATCACATGAAGGTGTACATGACTGTAAAAGAGAATAAACACAAACATCAGACAACTGTAATGCACAAAAAACATGGTGTCTTCATCATATACATGCTGATCTCTGATTTCAGACGTGAATTTGTTTTATTAAATGTAAAGGGACAGAAATCTTAAAAAGGAAAAGACAGGGGAATTGGTAGAGGATAAAGATAAAGCAAGGTGGAAAATGATGAGTTTCAATCAAAAGCAGAAGAATTAAGTGAACCTTTGAGTTAATTTTGTAGCATTAAAAAACTATTTATACTGGATTACAGTCCTCTTATTAAATGTTTTACTTGTAGAAATGTGATTACTTACCTCATACTAGGGATGGCATGGTACCCTGTGCGGAAGCGAATCGAGTTAGCATCTGAGCACTGTTGAATCATCTGGTCAGCAACTCGATGCATGTGTTTTACCAGGTCACAGTGTTCCTCACGCAAGGCCTTCAGACTGGAAATGGACTGCCATGGGAGGACTAGCCAGTGGTAGCGAGCTTTAGGATATTTATCTTTGATAACTACTACTTTGTCATCCTTGTAAACCTAAAAAAAATGGACAGTGTATTTTAAAATATCCTAGACAGACTTAACATTGACTTCAAGCAGTAACAAATGCAACTGTCGTCTAGATCGTATCACCAACCGAAAGTCATTCTTCAAAATAGCTACCTGCATCTTTGGGTCTTGCATTGAGGCCTTCAGACCTTGGCTCCAATGTCCAACACTTTCCTGTAACAAATTTAAGGTAACAACACTCACATTAACTCTAGATACTAAAAATACATGTGGATATCACACAACATTTCAAATACATGCACACCCATTTTCTTTCTTCTCTTACACTGCCTTTAGTGGCTTCTCCTTGGCTGACTGAAACAGGCACTGTTTCAGTCTCTCTGGCTGCTTTGATACTTTGTGCCTCTCTTTTGCCATCTCTGTCCTCTGAGGCTGGCTCTCTAGGTCGTTTAGTGCCACTGTGGTTTCCAGTGGGATCCTCCTTAAACTGTACAGTGTATTGGTAAAGCTGATTGACGATATGAAGCTGCTGTCCAGGCTTCATTTTAACTTCTTTGCCCTTACCCACCACCACAGAGTCAACTGAGGTTGGGTTCAAGCCCAGCTTTGGAAGAAAATTAAAGTGAGACATGGAGTGATAAATATGTAGCGGTAAGGCATGTCAGTAATTATCACTGCAGACAGACTTAACAAAATAATTCAAAAGCCTATTATTCCACAAGTATTTATGAACTCATAGCATAACAATCGCTTTATCATGACTTGTATGTTTCACACTGATTAAAAATATACATATACATGTAACAATGTTTCTGCCGCTCCTTACCTGTTTTACTTTGACATAACCTTTGTTGCATTCTGCTTTCAGCTCAACTGGTTAAGAGGGGATAACATTTGCATAGGTTAAAGCTTGTTTTAATATGCCTATTTCAGAATATTTTCTTTACTGAATAAACTATTTGAAAATCCATAGAAACATGTGTATGATAACCTCATAAAAAAAGCAGGTCATTACAACTAATAAAACACATATACAAAAAATATTAACTACCAGGAATTAGCAATTCAGAGCAAATACAAAAACTGTTACAGACAGGCAAGAGATTCAGGAACTTTTTGTAAAGAGATGGTTATATAATTGTAATGTAATATTTGGAATAAACTAAACGGAGAGTTGGAGAAAGGCTAAAATCTATATTTGCTATCCTTGTATATTTCACTAATATTAGTCCTCTGATTATTGATATGATTTTTTAAAACCTCGCCTATTATGCTTAACGGGTCAACAATTATGAATATTTTTCTTCAAAAGTTGTCTAGTTTCTCCCCCCTTTTCGAAGTTGTCAGCTATTTGCTAACGCAGCCAGTGAATCACACAGTAATGTATATTACTTATATGTATATTACCTTGCTGCCGAGAGCATTTTTTGTCTTTAATGGTCGTTTCTGGACCTCGACCCAGGACAACTGTCTGTAGGTTAGGTAGTTGAATGGGTTTATGATTGCCCTCCTCGCTAATAAGCCAACAAAGTGGCATTTTATCATCTCTTGCAGTTGTTTTATAGCAGCCTCAAATCTTCCTCAGCCTATTTTAGTTAAGTCTTGTCGCAGGAAATTGACGTCATCGGTACAGCGTTTTGCCCACGATAGAGGCGGGTTAGAAGATTCTGGAAGAGCCTCTGTCAACAAAGGTATGCTCTGAACTTTTGGGCTTCAAAACATTTTCCTCGTACAAGGTGAGACACTAATAATTTAATTGTACACAATTTTTCACTAGTGTCACAATATTTTTTTAGCTTTATGTAAAAACAGTTTAGCTACTGTGCTAGCATCAGCTATCATTGGTTTCACTTCTTAACGCTAGCACGAGTGCGTTCGGCCTGGTAGATATGAAACCCTATTACAGCTTATGAGCAGGGTAACAGGTAGTTGCCAACCTAACAACATTGTTAATTATTTTGTAACGTTACTTTTTTTAGTGTCAATTAATTGTCGTGGCAACCAGAAATAAATCGGTGTTCGTCATGGTTGATAGCCCATGGTTTATTTAACACAACATGAACGTTATTCAAAGAAAAAAAAACGTTCATTAAATCAAGTAGACGTGTTATTAGTAGTCAACGTTGCGTCAGGTTAGAAACCCTTTATATGTTTCCACGTCCATGTTTCACCACTGTGTAACAAACATTAAAACACTAGTTATAACTATAAATGTTATTCTCACAATCAAATGTTAACTTTCAAACACAAAGATAAGGTCATAGTGGTTATCTAACGATGATGTAATGTAGCTATATATAAGTACATAAGTATTGAAAAAAGTGCAGTTTTGAACCAGGAATAATAATAGCAATAGTAATGAGAGAGAATAAAACAATGTAATAAAGGTGTCACTTTGAATGGACCCATTTTGTAACAAGCATTCACTTTTGATAATGAAACAGGCATCGAAAAACTCTTATAAGTAATGAATGTAACACATCTGTTAGTGTTTTTTACCATGCACTCATCTTTTATATTCTGATGTATTTTTCAGTGCCAATCTTCATTTTTTTCTTTTTTCACTGACAGGTTGTTTTTCTTGTTACACTAATCATAGTTGTCAAGTGGCATTAACTTTCAGTTTCAATTTCTGCCGGTTTCCTCATGCCAAGAGCGTGATTGCCTCATAACATCATATCCAAAGCCTTTGTTCTCATATGACCTTGCTGACCTATGACAATGAATCAGTTTAACAGACCTTAATATTTAACATTGAAACAAACACACACACATACACAACATCCAAGCACATTGCAATGAAGGACTTTGATTGTAAACAATGAACAAGTGTGCCACAATCATTCTTTATTGCCTGTTGTTTTTTTTCAGTGGAACTTTAACTTGCCAAAAAAAATGTTTGATGTGTTTTTAAGATCAAAACAATGATTGTGTTTTACTTTTCATTTTTTTCCCAAAGTTGTCAATTGAAGCTAAACATGGTCAAGGAAACAGGCTTTTATGACACTTTGGGTGTGAAACCTAATGCTACACCTGATGAACTGAAAAGGGCCTATCGCAAACTAGCCTTGAAATATCACCCTGACAAAAATCCTACAGAAGGCGAGAAGGTAAGCACCTAAAGAATTACATTCGCACTTTTATTCAAATTTCCTTTGCATAGAAATGACTAATTTTGTTATTGAAATTTCCTTGTAACAGTTGAAAATGGGCTACTTATACTAGAACTACTGCCTTTACAATGTGCAAAAGCTGTCCGGATTTCAGATATTAATTAATAATGTTTCAGAGTTTGGATAATTTTTGTCATATATTTTTGTTGCACTTCTGTACAGTTACCAAAATTTTATTGTTGCATTTTTAGGGATTGTGTGAAAGTATTGTTTGAAACCTTAGTTAGTTCAACACAATAGTAAGAAATTAACAATATTTTAAGTAACTTTGTTGACAGAAATATGCTGGCTCTTCTTTATAGATGTATTTTTGTTTCCTGTCGCTGTAGTTCAAACAGATTTCACAGGCATATGAGGTTCTGTCAGATGCAAAGAAGAGAGAGGTCTATGATCGGGGAGGTGAAAAGGCTATAAAAGAAGGAGGGACGGGTGGTGGTGGTGGTGGTGGTGGCGGGAGCTTTACGTCACCCATGGACCTTTTTGACTTGTTTTTTGGTGGTGGCAGTCGGAAGCACAGAGAACGAAAAGGTAAAGAAATATTAGAAAAATCAAATGTTTGGTATTTTTGCTTAGAAATGTCTGATTATCAACTTATTGCTGCAGATCCACCTGAGTCCCTCATGTCACCTCATGGCAGCTACAGTTTGTGTCAGCCAGTGTTTATCAGTGTTTATGTCAGCCAGTCTCCAGAGGTTATTTGAATTACAGAAATGCTGAACAATGTCATCTTTTTATATAGTTTGTCACATGAAGATTAACGGCAAGTTTAACTTTTAATATTTGTCCCTCCCAGTACACTTGATGGTTGCAACTGTCAAAAAACTAACTAAGGAATGTTCGGGATGTTTATTGGTGTAATGTCCTTATGAGATGAATATCAGATACTCATGATCCTTATGGAAACTGATAAAAAGGAATCAAATTAGGAGTCTGTATTGATTGCCGGTGTATTTATCAGAAATGGTGTTGCTAAACAGATTTTTCTTGCCTCAGGGAAGAACATTGTTCATCAGATTTCAGTGACGTTGGAAGATCTTTATAACGGAGCTACAAGAAAACTTGCCCTCCAAAAGAATACTATTTGTGAGAGATGTGAAGGTATGTCTTTTGCAGTGTGAAATATTTTTAACATGCTCTTGAAAGCATCCATCACTGGACTTGTTAAGTAACTCAAACAGGCTTTTCAGTACACACAGGCTATTGACACAGGGTCCTTGTGAAATCACAAAGCACATCGGTCTTGTAGATGTAATCCAGACCCTTCTTGCACCGTTAATTAGTGAGCCAAACCTAATAAAAAGAAATAAGTCTTCACCTTTTTTTGGTTGTTGTTTGTTTGTTTGTTTTTTTTAACAGGTCGTGGGAGTCGGAAAGGAGCTGCACAGATGTGCATGAATTGCCATGGCACAGGCATGCAGGTGCGCATGCACCAGATATTACCAGGTATGGTCCAGCAAGTGTCCACAGTATGCCAAAGCTGTCAGGGCCAAGGTCAGAGAATCAGCCACAAGGACCGCTGCAAAGCATGCGGGGGTCGAAAGATTCTGCGCCAGAAGAAGATTTTGGAGGTCCACATTGACAAAGGTGAGAGTGAAGGGGGAGTTTATCTAAATTTACCTGTGTCTGTTGGAAGTTATACAAGAAAAATTAATTTACATTTATCACCTGGCCCCTTAACCGGCAGGAATGAGAGATGGCCAGAAGATTGTTTTCCATGGAGAGGGGGATCAGGAGCCAGGAATTGAGCCTGGTGACATCATCATTGTCTTGGATCAGCGAGAACATCCACATTTCACCAGGTAATGTATCACTGTATCTGTGATCAAGCGTCTCTGTTTCTGATGTAATCTGTATGGGTAGATGAGGTAACTATATAAGTTCTGGTCAGTAGAGGTCAGTAAAAATCTAAATGATTTCTCAGAGTCCAATTTGACTTAGCATTCTGTTTGCTGTTGAATATGGTGAATTATTATGAAGGAGAAAAAGTACATTTTCATAAATTTTAGCTCAAAAGTAGTTGGTAGGCTACCACAGTCTACACAGTGAAATCATCTCTACTTTTTTTTTATTTTTTTCCCACTTGTTTTTGCTCTTGCCACCAGGAAAGGCGAGGACTTGATCATGTCAATGGAGTTGCAGCTGGTTGAGGCTTTGTGTGGTTTCAAGAAACCTATCCAGACACTGGACAACAGAACTCTGCTCATCACCTCACATTCAGGTATGGTCAATCAGTCACTCCAAATATCCCACCTGTGTTACATTAAATTTTATATTGCACTTTACTGCACAGTCACTCAGTATAATGTTGCTCTGCTGATGTTGTAGAATGTATGAATTTCAGCACTAATTCAGTGTAATGTTTAGTTTTCCGTTTAATGACTGAGCTCATTTATTTATTATTTTTTTATTTTTTCAATCACAGGTGAACTAATCAAACCTGGAGACACGAAGTGCGTCTTGAATGAAGGGATGCCAATGCATCGCAGGCCATTTGAGAAGGGACGCCTTATCATTCACTTTTCGGTATGAGATTTTTCACCTTCCACTTAATTCTCCAATGTCTTCTTCTCCACTATTTCCCATATGTCATATTTTTATTGTACAAATGGCTTCCTCATGAGTAAATAGACATGAATCTTCATTATCCTCACACACAATAGCATGCGCAAAATCTGATCCATATTAACCCCCACTTGCTTCAAAAATAGAATATTAACTACCAAAAAGTGAAATGGTAATATTAATATTATGATAAAGAATATTAAACTAATACAGAGCAGGTCGGGAGCGCTACATGTTTTTTGTAATTAAAGTGATTGCGGTTGTTTTCTTTAAGGTGGTATTCCCACAAGCCAACTTCCTCCCCGAGCAGAAGCTGAAGGAGTTGGAGCGTTTCTTCCCAGAAAAGCTTGACGCAGAGCAGCCAGACAGTATGGACGATGACCTCTACATCTACGCGGACCTGGAGGACTGTGACTTTGAGAACAGAAGGAGACATAACCATCAGTACTATTACGTGGATGACGATGACTGTTCTGGAGGGGTTCAGTGCCAGACTTCCTAAATAACAACTGGCCTGTTCTTATACCAGTAATTCATTCCCTCATCTCTTAAGCAAAGCACCTTTTTGAATTCTGTGCACTTTTTATTTAATTACTTACTTTACCATTTTAACTGT
>JAQNCA010000024.1:703370-718708 GCA_029783725.1 Acanthurus tractus
TTAATTACTTACTTTACCATTTTAACTGTTTACTTTTTGTTTAATTTAGTTTTTTTTTTTTGAGTCACAGAACTGTGCCCCAAGCCCCAGCTTATTTTATTAGGATAATTTTGGGATGGAGTAGAGTATCTTTAGGTTACAGGACTATCTTTAGTCTGGGTGAATGGGATTTCTTGTCATCTCTGGGACATTATTTTATTTTTCCAGTGACACTGTGATTAGAGATGAGGGCTGGTATCAGTAGTAGCTTCAGAAGAGAGAAAAACAAAGACTGCCTGCTTCTCATGCAGTTACACTAAAACAGATGCCAATTATATTATAAACAAAAACAACTTTTTTATAGCGTTACTGAATAAGTTGTTGTTGTGAACCACTTGTTGATGACTCATCATGCTGTGTGTGCAGACCCAATCTTCAGATGGCAGAGGAGTGGGATGTGTGTTGAGATTCAAGTTAAAAACATTTCTGCTGTTTTATCCTTTCAAGGGCTATTTTTTAGACCTTTGTAAACAAACTAGAAATTGTGACAAGAATATGTGAGTTTGAAGTTTAGGTCATAATGATTAAAGCACGACAGTATATAAGCTCAAGCCACTGAACTGTAGTGCAGTGGTCCCTCAACCTTTTTTACGCCACAGACCGGTTTCATGTAAGACAATATTTATACGAACCAGCCTTTAAGGTGTGGGGGATAAATACCTTGAAATAATATGATACGACTGGCATAAAAACAAATATAAGTGTATAAAAATACAATTCACCATTATGTTGAGTTAGTGGGAGCCCTGAACTTGTGTCTCTGCAACAAGCCAGTCCCATCTAGGGGTAATGGGGGACTATGACACCCGGTGTCACCGTTTTTCAAAATAAAACATCTTTCAGACTCTGTTCATCAATACTTTTTTTTTTCCTGTGCGGCCCAGATCCAAATAACAAACGGACCAGTACTGGTCTGCGGCCCAGTGGTTGGGGACCGCTGCTGTGGAGTATTCAAACTACTATTTTAACTTAGTTTAATATGTTGACTTTAGAGCTGCAATCAGTTGTCTGTGATGATGCCGCGTACTTGTTAATGTTTTGAAATCCTTGTGTGGGGAGAGGAACATCTTGTGTAAATACTGCATAACTTGATTCGATGAAGTCACTCATTTTGTAAAACAACTGACAGATCAGGGAGGGTCTCCAAGAATTTAACTCAAATCCAGATAACGTATTTTAACATGATGCTATGTTCTAGAAAGTAAGCAGTTTTAGGGTATACGTAATGATATCCTGGTAACTCTGTAAACCTGCTTTTTGTGTCAAGCCCCTAAAGCCTTGATGACAAATGTTTTCCCTCTTAAAAAGTGCCAAAATGCACACAAGCTGTACAGAATAAAGAGGCTAATTTTAGGTTATTTTAAGATTTAATTGTTCTTTTACATTATTTTGGAATGTGACTAAAATCACTAGAAAATTAAGAGTTCAGTTTTTCAAACTGGAAATAAATGAAAAATTATGATCAAACTTGCAAGATGGACTTGTCAATGCATATTTGTTTATGTCAACCCTTAAGTTAATAAGTGAGTTTTTTGTCATATTTCTGAAATGTAAATGCCAAAATGGTTGATGGGAGGTTATGGAGGTGGGCCTCACCCGATACCTCATTGAAGTGTTTGCCTGTTTTATAGCCTTATCAAAACCTAACTTGAAGCTTAATTAATAGTGTAGTTTTTGTTACTTTCAGTCGTGACTTTGCCTTGGAAATGTAAAAGCAACTATGCTCTCCAGAAGTGAGATTTATCAAATAATCTCGCTATGGTTCTTGAAGCAGATGCAAATTTAAGAGTACACAAAATGTGAGAGGAACTCAACTCAAATAAATGTTGTCAAGTCCTTAGTATGACTATATGTGTGTTTGGACCAATGATCTACTTCTTTATTTCTTCATGTTTTTAAAATAAAATCAGTTTTATGGTTTCTCTTGATTTTGTTTTTTCTTCAATGTTCTTCAATGTGTGAATGATCTTTATTTTTAAACACCTGACAAGTCAAGTTTTAGGATAGAATTCCTTATTACAGAAAATCTGATGTAGACATCAATCATCTTCATTATGGTCTATTAAAAAAAAGAAAAAAGCCCAGAAGTGACTGTATTTTGTAAGAAAACTTAAGAAAGCAAATTATAAATCAAAATAATCTAATCAAAATTTAAATGGAGATGTCATGGTGTAACTTAACTATGTGTCTTTTTTTTAGTTAAATCTGGAACCATTTTAGGTTTTGTCAAATATCATTTTTATTAATTCTTGTCAAAAGTTAAAATATCAATGTCCAATGTGCAGACAAGCATACTTTTTTTCAAATTGATTTCAAGCTTATTAATTTTTATTTTTAGAGCTGACAGAAAATATGTATTTGCTCAATTTGGGGGAACGTTTATTGTGGTACACAAACACTGGCATCTGCAAATGTTTTTCAAGTTTATTGTTAATCAATTTTGACATGACAGGTAGTTTTATATACAACCTATGAATATAGAAAATAGAGTGCAATGACTAAACATTATTTTGCAACAGTGATATATGGATGATATTTCAGTGACAGATGTAGGTAGTACCAGATACTGCAGTACAAATAATAAATACTGATCAAGGCAGTTGTTTCTTGCAGGCATACATGTCCTACTAATGCACAAACATCAATTACAGTCAAAGCAACTAACTTACAATAATGTGACCACATTAAAATACATTTACTATATACAGACAGGATGCAGAATATGCCACTGGATCTCCACTGAGGTTTCCCTTTATTCAACATGCATATGTTTAACGAAAACTAAACTTATTGTAGAGCCACATTTTGACAGTGCACTGAGGTAGCATGCAGGGGGAACAGAGGACAAACAAGTCATTACACCTGAATTATTATCATTGAATCAAAATTACAAAAGTATTAATATAAACCAAAGCTGACAAATCTTATACCTGATATTGTTTGTTTTTGCCCAAACAAAAGGCCTTTTTTATTACAAATATATTCACGACAGTTCACTATCATGCATTTTCATGTCTAATTAAGACAGAAGAGATGAAAATGGGGATTCAAACTGCACTGGAAGGAGTGTGTATGCTGTATGGAGGACCTAGAAAGTGCTGCAAAGTGTAATTTAAAAAATTGTAAAAAAAAAAAAAACAACAAAAAAACTAAACTAAAAAACTAAAAAAATAACCCTGTCAACAAATTCATTTGAAAAAAAAGAAAAACAAAAAGAAAATCAGCACTGATCCCACTAACAAGTTCTGTCTGTGGATCGATTGCTCAGGTATTGCTCAGATAATGTGTCATAGATATCTGCTGTTGTCCAAAATTTTAAATTTTAAAATATTACAAAAATAAATAAATAAATCACTGTGTTGCACTAAAAATATATTTTTTTAGTTATTTCTGTTTTGACTTTTTAAGCAACACTAACACTGGCTCTCACTTAACTTTTGATATTTTGAAATGATTAGCAAAAAATTACCACAACTGATCATAAAAGACCGATTGATTGCTGATGGTTTGACTTTTTCCTGAAGGTCAGGGGTCAAGAAAAAGTTACACCACAGGGTTCATCTGGTGCTTTTAGTCATGTCATATCAGGACTGACTGTTTACTAAACTGCTGTTTAGGTGATTAATCTGGAACTTCTGTCAGCATTAGCAATAAATCTCTAAAATTCTCAAAACCCCCTGTAAATTCTAACTTCTACAATTCAATGACAACTGCAAAAATCCACCTGCTAATGAAGATAATATGATATGACCAAAAGATCCAGAAAAGCTACTTGACTGACTTGTATAATTGTTCTGCTAATCAGTGGTTTTACTGATAAGTAAACTGTTTTAACATGTGTACAGCTCTCTGGGTCCTCCATATTATGATGCAGGTGACAATTTAAGGTTTCCATAGCCGTAGGAGGCCGTCCTCGCTGTATGTGGCGATCAGATTCTCATGTGGGTGGTGAGTGATGCCAATTACTTCTTTCTCGTGGATCTGTAGATGCAGAGGAATAGGGATAACCACACACTCTACTTTTCCTGTCTGCCTTACTGTTTCCTTGTTAGCCTCCAGTAGGATTGCTACAGTCATGCATCATGAGAGACAGCCTGTATTTTTTCTAATAAATCACATTTCATAAGGAAGAACAACCAACTCCCACAGACATAGTTAATTAGTGAATATTAGCAGCAATAGCTTACGGTCAGCGTTTTTTGCAGCCTCCCCGTTGTGTAGTTGAAGCAGTACAGCACTAAGTCCTCCCCCACACAGTAGATCCACTCTCCACGGGGTGACAGGGTGCAACACACAAAGTTGGCTCCGTCCTCTCTGTCTGAGCTAAAGGTCTTCACACTCTGAGTTTAAAAGGAGAGGACATTTAGCTTCTTTAAAAATGTTGATGTACCATTTAGGTATTAGCTTACCTGCAACACTAACACTTGCTAAAACGGTAAAACGAATAATATAAGTCAGTTTCATGAGCTGCGTGCCTTCAAGTATGGTGACCATTGGTCTGTCAGTAATTAGGTTCACCACTTTGGTCCAGGCTGGAAAATCTCAACAGCCACTGGAAATTTTGCCATCACAATTTTAGATGATATTCATGGTCCCCAGAGGAGGAATCTCACATATTATGGTGATCGTCTGGCATTTTGTCTCTGGCATCATAAGGTTGACATTCCGGGTTTTGTACGAAAATGTTTTGACAATTATTGGATGTTATGCAATGAAATATCAAAGATATATCAAAGATACAGTCAGTCTTGACAAAAAAATCTTTCTTTTCAACAGATTGTTCTATTGATCAAGCTCTCACCTGACCGTGCATGTTCATGATGACCACCTTGCTGGAGTGGTTGCAAACCACAAAGTGCTCTGGATTTTGGGGAAGGGGAATCACATTGTTGACAGGAACTTCTGATGTCCGTGCCAGAGATTTAAAAGTGTGGACGCATTCGCAGGACTTTGCATCCCAAATCTGAAATATTGCATCAAGTAAACATAAAAAAATGCATATCACAGCTATGAAATAACACTGATACATCACAGACACAAATTAGAGTCATATAATTTACATTGTACCTTGACTGTGCCATCAGCTGAGGCACTGATTATTTGATGTCCATCTTGAGTGAAAGATACATCATTTACAAATGATGAATGGCCATTTAACTCCTTAAGTGTCTTGCCTGACCGCAGTTCGTGGAGTCTGAAAAAGAAATTGTTAAAAACTTGAATGTTTTGAAAGCTGTTAAAAAAATGAAACAGCTGCTCAGACTCCGTGAAAAAATTCCACTTTTATTTACCTGTAGAGCAGATATTTCTCAAGAGCAGACAAAACCGCCCATGTGTTATTTTTAGCTCCCATGGAATGACTGGGTGCAGATTAGCTTAACCATGACAAAACGCCTAATGCTCACTGATTCACTGCGTCTCTGGGAGGATGATATTCGCGTATATTAACTCTCAGACTCACGGCTTGTGGTGCTGCAAGAGGAGGAACACGTTGCAGCTTTGTGCTCGAGCACATGGTCTCTCTACACCCACACAGTACATGTGCCTCCACCACAGCAGAGAGGCTCAGCCCACACCCCCAGGAGTCAGGAATAGATATTAAACTCCTCAACTATAAGGTAGATTCAGTGTGTCTGTGTTTGTATACCAGGAGTGTGTCTGTGAGACAGAGAGACAGAGACAGGCATCCTTGTCCCAGCATATTTACATTCAGGTGCACGACTCAGGTGAGCAACATGTGATATCAGGCATCAACTGCTGATGTCTGAGGGAGTTTTTCAAAGGTTTAAAAAACATGTACAGTGGTATACAATGGTCCCATTTCTTCTACTAACAGAAAGTTTTTCAAACTGATTTTCCTTGTTTCTCTTTGTTATAAGCCTTTGACGGTTATGTTTATTTACCGCTCCCAAAAAAATTCATGTAACCCATGAATCACTGGCTTTCAATTTAAAAATTTGTGAATATGTTAATGATACTACCATTACAAAACCCACAAATATGCAGTGAATTTTTTAATAGATAATACTGACTAACTAGATGGCAATTTTTCAGTTTTAGTTAAAAAAAATGTTGTGATAGAGTGATAGAGTTATCTGACTCATTTAGTTGTATTCATTAACATTATTTTTGACAAATACACCAAAAAACGTGCACGTAAGAGCAATCTCTCTTCTGCTAACTTAATGAAAGGAAGCCACTTTAAGGCCTGTCAATAACACTGCAAAGTATCCTGTGTTTTTAAAGGTTTACCATATTTCAACCCTTACTAGAGACACTCAGTCACGTCATGTAAAACTGAGTTTGCAACAGAATATTACAACTCAAAGTGCAGGAAAAGAAATGAACTACCATATTATATAAATACAACAATATATTTTTTGAGAGGTCAATTAAAACAGGTGTCCTTTTGTTATTTACATGTTTTTTTCAGTTCCTCTATTTCTATCTATTTTTCTCTAATTGCCATCTCTGCTATGATTTATTTGACTTGTTTTGGCAGCGTTTTGCTAATCCACTGTGGGCTGTTTAAAGAGCTCCCTGCCTTCTAGCTGAACTCACATTCATGTGTGCGCCTTTGAAACTTTAGTGAATCATGTCTGAGGTCAGTGAGGACTCTTACTTCCTCCCACAGTAGACAAACAAAGTTTTACCAAAACAACACTCCCACGATGTCACTCAGGAAACTGTACATTTATGACATAACCCCTTTTAAATATCAAGCTAAATGTACTATATTAGGTATACATACTTTCATCCGATTGTTTATTAAATTCAATTCTTAAATAGAATTCTGTTATTGTCCAGTTAAATGTCATGTAATTTGCCATCTGAGTCCTTAAAACAGCATTTTCTAGTCAAGTATGGCCTATGTGAGTAATGTTATTTGAGTTATGAATAATGCTCCTACACTGTGATAACAGTCGGTGTCAGTGTGTCAGCCATTTCTAAATATTCTCAATGACAGAGCCGCTCTTTGATAGAGCATGGATGCACATGCATATGCCCAACAGCTGCTGCAGTCTGCAGTGTGTTAACTTTGTGCATGAAGCACAACAGTGTTCCAGCCCACCTGATGGTCTGGTTAAAGGAGGCGCTGAGGATCTGGTTGCTGTCCTTGGAAAAGCTTAGACAGGTCACACCTTTGTTGTGGGCATGCTCAAACCTGCGCAGGCACAAGCCACTCAGGATCTTCCACACCTTCCACAACAACACACACACATATTTTGATAAGTGATAAGACTACCAATTGAACAACGGTAGTAACTCAGGTTGTAACACCACATATTTTTCAATATTTCTTCTATTTCCACACATGGATAACAAGTGATAATGTTAAAAGGGACAGTACTGTAGACATTATTATAAGATCCAACCTTTATTTTGCCATTCTGAGCCCCAGTTGCGAGTAGATCTGAATCCTGACTGAAGCACATACACAGTACAGCATCATCCATCATCATGAAGCTATCTTGGGCCTGATACTTCAAATCCTAATGCATCCATGCAAACACACAGAACAGAAAAAACAATTAAATAACCAGCTATTTTTTCCTTTTTTGTATTGTTTCATAAGTCTAAAATCTTAGTTTAAAAAAGATACAAAATAAAACATAAAACAGTAAATTAGACATATAAAGACTATAAGAAGTCTAAGTAATTTTACTTATCATGATGTAAAACTAGCTCACCTTACTAATTTTGCCAGTGTTGAAGTTCCAGACCTCAATGAAACCGTCCACCGACCCAGTGATTAAGTACTTGCCATCAGGAGAGAAGCGGGCGCACTCCACATGTGACCGCCGTCCAAACTGCAAGTTAAAACGACACACAGTTGGTTCTTAATAACATTATCTTCCAAAACATGTGCTTGTCTGTTTCGATTTTGCTGCCTGTGATCTAGATGCACTGTGGAATGAAATGCACAAAAGTATCAGGCGATGACCTCGGGGAGGCATCAAGTTTTCCACAGTGCAGCAGTCTAAAGTTGTGTAAGCTGACCACTCTAACCTTGGGCAAGGACAAGCAACTCAAGCAGCTCCATCTGGATGCAAGTGATGAAAGCACAGCCAGAGCCTAAGACAAGTGCCTTCAGGTGAGTAAAGCAATTAGTTATGTGTGTGTATGTGTGCCAAATATACCGTGGCATTCATGAAGAATATACAGTCCACAGTCTTTATTAGGAAATGACTCATCTTTTAAAAGAGAGAAGTTGTTTTTACTCTAAATGTACTAAAACTGTAACTGATCACTCTCACTATACGAAACTCTAAATGAGCAAAGAGGGGTTTGTAGTGAAGCAATGGAGGTTTTCTTTTATAGATTCTTTGCATAAAAATATCAATACTACAGTACAAGGGAAAGTCCTGCATTCAAGACCTTGGCTAAACAAAAGCCGGCATCGTTGGCTAAAATACACAAATTAGCGATCAGTGCATAACTATTACATATGATATTTACATACTAATATTGCTATAGATGTTCAAGGTTGTGTTAACTTAAACAATCTTATGCACTGATGAATTGTTTAATCTAGAGCAATGGATTTCGTTCCGAATGATCATCACAAATTTGTAGCATTACTGTCCTGTGAGAGATACATCCCTGTTTTCAGCTTTATATTGACGAATGTTCAAGTTAACCGGAGAGGGTTTTAGGCTAAATGGGAGTACAAATACATTTGTGTTTAAGTACAAGAGTTGGACTCATCCAATTAAATGGTATATTATACCTTGTATGTGTAAAGAATAGTCAAATTTGTTATTCTGTGTTAATTGAAATGTGTGGATTGAGTTTACCTTGATGTGACGGTATAGCTGTGTTGGAAAGCTCTCCTTCCCTATGTGCCTCTCCTTGTTGCCAGATGTGTCGATGGTCATATCAGGAGAGAGACGATCTGGATACTGCTGTAGTCTCATAGACTGTAGAGCAGGGATAAGAAACAGTCAGTGGAAAACAATGATGAAAAAGTCTCATGAAAACTAAGAACAGAAATAAACAGCAACCTGAATGTTTTCAGGGTTGTTCGACAATGAAACAGGTAATGGAAATGAAAAAGCTACTGCAGCTTGAAAGTAGAGATTGGGGATGTTGAAGTAGTTAAATGGCAGCTCTTTATTTTACCAAAACACAATGAACATCGGGGGACAATTAATTTTTTTATAATTATTTCTTGCATTCAAGTAGCTCTCTCTGCTCCTAAAAATATTCTGCTAGCACCCGCATAATCAACAATAGGCATCAGC
Organism: Acanthurus tractus; assembly: GCA_029783725.1. Classification (NCBI taxonomy): domain Eukaryota; kingdom Metazoa; phylum Chordata; class Actinopteri; order Acanthuriformes; family Acanthuridae; genus Acanthurus; species Acanthurus tractus. The sequence continues at coordinate 712,655 of JAQNCA010000024.1, forward strand.
AACAACCTTTCCCTGAAAAAAAATAACACTCTATATCTAAATTGTAAAAAATCTCATAAAGCTGTAGTTTCTGGGATTGATTCAAGCTTTGACATACTGCTGCTTCAGTTCAAAGAATGCACAACTTACATAACATATGGCAAAAAATTTTAACTTTTTAGTGGTTAGTAGTAGTTTAGTAGTAGTAGTTTGATCTGATTGGACTGACTGAAGTCATGTTTACTTGCAATTTAGTGAAGAAAATTAGCAAAGAAAATGTTAGTGATTCAAGTGAAAGGAAATGCACTGCCAAATGTTCTTCTCTTTTCTCCCATTTGTAATTACAGATGGACCTTACAGATTCCAGACTCCCTTGATAATGTTGAGAAACATGTTTGACATTGAGTACCCAGTGTTTGCCTCCAATAGTTGTTGCTGTAGTTGCTGTTTTAAGCTTTTAGTATAACTGCTGACATAAGTGCATGCTGAGCCAGAATCTTATCTGTTAACAGATTTGTGTGTTCAAGTAAAGACAACTGAGGCTTATTGAGTTTATTATTTTATTATCAACGTGAAAATTGACAAGAAATACAAGTTTTCCACATCTGCTGTGTTATCTTGTGCCTAATTCAGCCCTGCCAACTTCAAAATTGTGAGATGAGCTCAGAACAATACATAAAACAAAACAATAAAATACAGGAAATTTCTCCCTTGGTTTAACCAAACTGCTTTAACTTTGATTAACCTTTAACCTTTGAACACAATCAGCTAGTGCAACATTGATTAAATTACTTCTCTTATCACATAATTAGAGTCTGTATACTCACTCCGACTTGTTCCAGGAGCCCCATGAGGCGAGAAGGAGGCACCACGCTGACCTCCCTCACCAGTGCCTCTGCTATTGCCCTGCGTCGCTTCTCTTTGCTGCTGCCTTTTGGGTACGCCTGCAGAGAGAGGGAAAGGGTGTCACTTTACAAACTGCTCACCGATGCAGCTGTTTAAAAGAAAGCACCTTTCTTTTCTTACCTCACGAGGGTCAAAGTAGGAGCATGTCAGCAGGTTCTCCAAATGGATGTACCTCTCTGGCTGCGTCTGCTTCAACATGATCATAGGGTCCGTTTGTCTGAGGAGTGAGCGGGCTGCTCCCACCTCCCTCATTTCAATGAGCTCCATTACAACCTGTTTGAAAGCCGTGCTCATCAGATGCTGCTATTTTAAGAACTTAAGCCAAGAAAAGCACGAGTAGATCAACACACAGCTCACCTGCTCATAGAGATCAATAAGTGTGTTGTCAGGTAACTTGAGGGACTCGATAGCCAGCAGGACGGAGTCCCAGTGACCGCTCTTTATATCTGCAATGAAACTGTCGATGCTTTCCACTGTGTTGAGTGACACGGTGGTTTCCTCCTGTAAGGTCGTCAGTGTTCGGTAGAGGTTGTTCTCCTTGAGGTACTGCATTATCAGACGGATCACACTAAAAAAGCAAAGGTTAATGTTACAACTGCATGCTGACTGATAATCCTGTATAAAAAGCCTAAAGTCCTACAAGAATTGTTTGTAGTTTGTGTTTAGGATGTGGTCATGCACGAGCGACACCAATATTTCTTTGCAGAAGCCGTTTTGTATTTATTGTAGTGATGTCAGTGTTTATCACTTTGACCACAGAAGGAGGTGCCGCTACAGTGGCCATTCATTGTTGTTTAAGTCAAAACAAGACGAGAAGAAATTATGCTTCACATGGACTTACAGTCCCATCTCAGAGTCACCTGCTGCTCAGTTTTCACAACTCTCTCTTGCATCCCACCTTCCCTTCTGTTGTCACTGCTTAAGCATCAGGCAGCAGGAAGTTTGATAGTCTCTCACGTGCACATTTGTCCAAAAACATGCATCACTGCCTTGTGACTGGGCTGACATCAGCTCTGACAGTTTTCATGCAACATTTTCTCAGATTTTACATCCCATTAGAAATCTTAAACAGGATGAGTGTGGTTACACAGTGCACTCCTCCATCCCCACGTTTCCCCACAGGAAGACTAAATACCAATGAAACAAACACACCCATATCCCTGCCAGGGGCGGGGAGCCTATTAAATCAACAGGCACATGTGGATGAAAGAAATACTCGTGGCTGCAAAACAGACCGGACCCGCCTCTCTCTCAGCATAATCAACATGAACAGCAGATTAAATGGTTCAAAGCGACCATTTAAGCAGCCTCACGGGGGACTTTAGTCATGTCTGCAGCACTGACCACAATAAACAATATGATAATGATGAAATAGTATGAAGGATTTTATGAGAGGCTACAACTAATTAAACAAACGCCACATTGGTGCTCAATTAATTAACAGCGTCGTAGAAGACAAATGTAAAGGTAACATTTAGGTTATGTTATAGTGTATCTGTTTCATGTCAGTGAATATTTAAGCACGCATGTCTTATCTTGATAAATTATACTACATCTCTGAGAAAATTAACTTTTAAAGAAACGCAATATTATAATTCCCCAGAAGAACATCAGTGATGCCATTAACAGTGCAATCTACCAGCTTGATGCGTAATCTTCAACTGAGTTGCTTATCCATAACAGACCCACGCACCTCTCATATGAGACAAACTGATGTTTTCCCTTAAGTAGTTTCACAGGTGGTCTTATCATAATTACTTTTCTGTTGTCATATGCATCAGTTAAAACTCCTTATTTATCAAAAAAATGAAAAATAAAAGAAAGGCGCACTTACTCGGAGGGCTCCATTTCCACAGCCATGCTGATGTTGTCTCTTGCTGCTGCCGCACAGGACTAACGTTGAGGCGGCTGGGGCTCGGGATCGGAGCTCGCTAGAGCCACGTGAAAGTCGTCTGTTGAGGACCACCCACAACACGTGCTTCTCTTGTGTCTCTGATTTTTTTGCGGCGGGTAGCAATCCCAAACCTTGTGACTGCCTCTGCCACACAAAGTCTTGGAGCTATACACCTCCCCCTCCTCCTCCCTGACGCATGCCGATATATAGAAGAAACATTTTGTGGGCACGTTGTGTGCAGGAGACGCGGCTGCACTCCGAGATGCTGCGTCAGCCGCGACAACAGCAGCATCAGCACCATGGACAGAAGCTCCTCGTGGCTCAGAGCGTGCTCGCCTTTAGAAACCATTGTGCAGGAGCCAAAACATCCCTCGAAACGTCCTCTAACGGAAAATCACCTCACTGCTCATCAATATGCAGATCCAGAGCTGGGTGCGTCTGCGCCTCGTGAACCTCTGTGCCTTTAGAGTTGCCTGTTGTTGGGCACACTTCATCCCTGCATACATTGTGTTTACTAGTCATCATTGTCTCCCTGTAATTACACACTGCGAGTAAAACGCTGCGATGGGTCGCAAATGTTAATTAACTACGTTTGTCACTTAAGCTGTTTATTTGACCCTCCGCCTCTGCTTGCAGAACACACCAGCAAACAAACCTGTTGGCAAGCAGAAGCCTCGTTAGTCCATACAAATGTTTCATCACTGTTCTGCATAATAGGCTTCAAAGTCCTTATTATCAAATCAGAGTAGAGGACATAATCTCGGGTACTTGAGTAACGAAATACTTGGCCTACACTATACCTAATAGTCTTACATTGATTAATTTAATTAGGATACGAACTAAGACCAACACCTACACACATCTGAAGAAAATCCTTTTAACTATCAAGCCACTTTTAATAAATAACTTATTCCACACGATGTATCGCTTTGACTTGGATTAGACTGGAGATGGTGATCTGCTTCCCCTCTGCGTGTTGGAGCTGCAGCAGTAGCTGCAGTGCCCCTAAAAGAAGACTTATTTGACCCTGACTGTGTTTCACAGAGGACTCCAGCATTAGAGTCCACGTTCACTTCTCGAGGTGTGGCCTGTAGGGTCAAACGGAAGACTCGCCTCTGTGGTGTAGCGTTGCAGAGATCAGGTGCAATTTGGAGAGGGGTCTTTTATTGAAGGTACTAGTATTGTGGTTTATGACTAATTTAAGCAATATAGAGTAACACAGGACTCACAACCTGACCTTGGTTTTTGGAACCTTCGTCTTTCCCTGAGGCAATTCCCTTAAACGATCCTGCTTATTATATTGCATGTTATTCTATTATTTAGATTCAGTCATTTGTGCTGTTTGCATTATTACCCTGTGCTGCGTTGTGATGGTCTAGTCTTAGAGGCGTTGGACTCAAAATTCATTTGTGTTTTCAAATCCTGGCAGCGTTGTTTTTAGTTTAACTGAGCTAGGTAAACAATAGGTGACCTAGAATATTTCATCAGGCTGTAAGACAATCAATACATTCCGATTTAGAAAAACTGTTATCAAATCCTGTGAAAGTTCTGTGAAACTAAATGTGACATAGCCTATATACCACATAAAAAGGGCTGAATCAATTGAGCCTATTGATTAATAAATAAGATGACATAATTGGGGCTTAATGCACTAGGTTAGCTACGCAACCTTTCAAAATAAAAATAAAAATTGCTTCATTTCAGAGTAATAGCCTAGATTGGGTAACTGGATATTAAATTATGAGACAATTTAACGTGGCACTAATTGTCCGGAGTACTGACATTTCACGTTAACTATTCCACTCCATGACCAGCGTGTTTTGGTCACTGCACAGCTGGTTTACAAAACAGGCAAAAAAATTTGATGTTTATGAATATAAACTTAATAAATGCAAAATTTGGAGTGTCGAAATATCTTAACTCACAGAGCAAATCCTCAGAATTAATTAGGTTTTTAATGAAAAGAGAGGACAAAGTGGGAAATGAAATGCTTTAACTAAACGTATCTCGGAACGATATAAACACGCTTTGACATATCGCGAGAACAACTCAAGTAATAGGCACGTGTAAGCGCTAATTGACCAAGAGAGCGCTATTAGTGACCGAGAGCCCTCATGTGAAACGGTACCTTATTTGGTGAGTCTTTGTAGTTTGTTGAAAATCGTCTACAATCAATATAATCAAAGAACGCTTACTCACTTGAATCAAGGCCCATTTCTTCTTTATGCCTCTATCAAAGTGCAGGCTACGAAACATGCCGTTGAACAACAACCAGGTGAGTCCAATCGAGGTAGATCAGCCCTGCTCACCTGAATGGGCAACAACTGCCAAATCAGTTCTAGTTAATGTAGCCTACCGAGTTAACTTCTCAAATGCTTTAATTTTAGTTGTCTGAAGTTGTCTCTTTGGACTATATTTTATTTTGGCAACTCTCGAAAGATTTGAATAAGAAGGGCATAATTACAAAATAGAACAATGGCTACCTGTTAAACTAAGCCGTTTAAATGATAATGCTGGACTGTATCTTGATTTTATCCTTTTGTCACTGCTGCTGCTGTTGTCTTGCTTGCAGAAGGTACAGAGTGCTGCTGCCAGACTGGCCAAGCTACCAGTGTTTCACTCTGCTTGTACCAAGCTGTCAGGCTTGTACACTGACACGAAATGCAGTCACCCTAGCCTGAGGTCTGTGTGTGAGGGGCTGGAGAGCACCGTGACAGCTGTTGTCTCACCTGTCATTGTTAAACTGGAGCCCCAGAGTAAGTACAGTCAGGATAATATCCTGGGCTGTATTTTCCTACCCCCTGCCAATGCCAGTGATTTTACATTAAGCTGCAACCAGACAATATGTTTTTGATAAATAATTTGTTTAACCTTTGTTTAAAAAAAAATTAAATATATTCAAGTCATCCAGCACTATATTTAAGTCTAAACCGGCAAGCTTTTTTTTTCTTAATGGAGGACTTAATAGTTCCTGATTTTAACTAACTGGTTGGCACATTGTAAAACAAATAGAAAAGTTCTGATATGAATAATTTTTAGGCTATGATTATGATTATTTGTATTTGTACAAAGACCACCGCACTCTGCTTTTTGATAATCATAAGAAGAAAAAAAAAATCTGCTATATACTAACAAAATTTATTTTCTTATCTTTCTCATCCAGTTTTGTTCTTCAACTGGAAAAATTAACTGCTGACCTGATTAAGTTTATTTGTCTGAGCCCTAATATCTTTTTATTAAAACTAATGAATACATTTATTTACAATGCAATATTT
>JAQNCA010000024.1:758510-770634 GCA_029783725.1 Acanthurus tractus
GAAAATAAAGTAACATGGTGCAGAAAGGCAAAAATGTAATGTCCTCATATGAGTGCGCAGGGTCTCAGGAGGTTAATCAATATGAATCTAAAGAAAATTGTCCTTACACCTGGTGTAATTTTTATGAAAAATAAAAGCAACTTTTAGGATAAATAAGTTTTGTAAACAGTGACATGGTTTATATTCACTCCAGGTAGTGAGCAAAAGTAGCAGTTCCTTAAAATGACATGAATTCTTGTTTTTGAGCCAGTTTATAATCTTGTATCCATGTTAGAGATGCATATAAGTCATATTTTTAAGCCACCAGTGTACTTCCTGCACTCCACTGTTGCTGCCTCAAGAGAATTAATAAGCTTACCTTCATTGTACTGGAGTGATGATGCTGGCAGGGGAAACACCGAGATGTGTTTGCGTGCAAAGGTCAGCAGGTTCAGAGGGTCATTGAATGAGTTTACGAGCTGGACTTCAAGAGTGGCTCCAGGCTGGTGGATAAGGCTCATATCATCACTATACTGTACTGGCTCTGAGAGGTTTTAATTCAATGCATTCACTGTTGTTATTTTCGACACTGCATACTATCTAATAATGCACAAGTGTCGAAAATAATAACAGCAGTGCTGATCGTTAGATATCTGCTCATTTGTCACTGGTTTATTGTTAAATACTGTTGAAGAAACCTGCTAGCAGTAAAGATCTCTGTACACAATATTTAATTTTCCTAATCACCTCTTGGTGTACAGGAAGAAAGGGGTTTGGGTGCCAACATATGGGGTTGTTAGTCGTAGCTGATGACTGCATTAAGAGTTCATCAATCATTTACTAATGCTTCATAGATCATTAATCAGAAATCCCTCAGTGAGGAAACCCCTTTGACTTATAGGACTGTATCTGCAAGGGATCTGAAGCAGTTACATTTAGTTTAATAGCAAGTTGCTATACATCTATTAATGGATTTTAACATTTTTAACGTCACTATTAACAAAAAGAAAGGAAATGTTCTTACTTCTTATAACTGATCAATAAAGCATTAATAAATGTTTTTTAGAATTAATTAAACCATTAGATACAAGTTATGAACTGTGTGTTTGGAAGAAACCAAGGTTTTAGCTCAAATACTATGATTTCTAATTTCCAGTATGAAGTACAGTAAATAAATGTATTTTTAATCATATTGGCTTCACACAATGGACTTCAGTAATGTATCTGCGGTGTACTTTCTGTTTTATATCTTGTTGTGAAAAAATATCTGTTGTGTAGCTGTGGCACACTGGCCGAAAAACAGAAGTCACTTATAATTTATAAGTTTTACCGCTAAGAATGAATACCAACTCAGTGTGTTGTAAAGGTTGGAAAAATGAACAGTTAGAGGGCAAAAAAAGTAGGATAGATCAGTGTCTCTGCTGGTGTTGTCAGCTTATTTATACTGATGGCAGGCTGCAGCAGGAAAAATACACAGAGTAGCAGTGGACAGTCTATTTATGGTGGTCCAAGCTGATATTATGGACCAGCGCCATAAAATAAATTACATACTTCATAGGAGACAGTGCAAGATGATGATGATGTAATAGGCTGTTTTCTCTGCTCATTAGCAGCACACAGTGTCCGTTATTGAGCGAAACTGAAGCCTCATTGGAAACTAGTTGATATGATGGGATATTTCCCAAAATGAACTCAGCTTATTTGATAGAGGTGTGCTTCAATAATTTTAATGTAATTTTAGTCACATAGGTAAACACTAGACTGACTTTTGTGCTAGTTACTGTTGTGTACTCACGTGTGTTAGAGATATAATAAGAGGAAATATACTGCATGCCGTGTTAAGTCTTTTTAAAAATTTAAAGTGCTAATACCAAAGTATTCTGGTTTTGTTTTTGATCGGCGCTTCAAAGAATACTTTATATTTCCGCATGTAATGTAAATAGACTCTGATGTCATGATCATAAACATGTTTCAGTAGAAGGGAAACTGACACCCTGAAAGTCTTTACAGCACTTACATTACTGTGGGCAGCTCACCTCAGTAGCTGCTTTATCTGCCTTGGTATCCACTGTTCAGATGCATTGTTGTTCATTTTGCTTTCTATTCACACCTTTCTGCTGTAGGCAAAAGCATTTTATTCCTACTGGACTGAACCTGCAACTATCAAAAACATTAAACGAGGGCTGGCCAGCTTACTGCAAGTACAGCTCAAAACTGGGAAGGTTATAGAGGTGAATGGCATAATATCCTATCACATTTATTCATGTTTTTAGTATTTAATGACATGGAGCTAATGTGAACGATCTTAATGTCTGAGAACAGAGTGACGTGTCTGGAAAGTGCACAGTTGAGTACAAGGCAGTCAAAGGTCAAGTGACAAGAACTAAGATCCTGGAGACGTGTAAGATTGCAGGGAACGGATTCACCACACACAGTCAGGTATGTGAGCATCCAGACCAACTCACTGCGCTAAAAATATAATGCTGCAATATCACAAGTAAATCATGCCTCCAATGTTTCCCGCTTCAGGTCTTGGGTGTGAGCCGGAAGTCCAGTTCTGTTACAGTGTTCACACTTGAAAATGGTTTTATCCGCTCTGCTGTGGCTGAGGAAGCACACTCACTGGCTGTGAATGCCCGCAGATCTACTGCAGCCAAAGTTGTGTCCAGGTAAATGTCTTTTTTTTAAAAAAGTAAGACATAATACATCATTCCATGTTTAATATGGGCACACAAAAATTAAACATATCTTCTCAGGCAAACCCTCACACTGGTAGGGACAGAGGCTGGTCCCCTGGAGGCTGCTGGGAAAGATGTGGCTGGGGTTGTTGCGTCAATCGATGCCGAACTGGCTGCTGTTGGTATTGCAGCAGAGAAGGTCAAATCCAAGTGCAAAGGATGTCCATCAGTGAGTATCTGTTCCCTTTTATGTACCAAATTATTCCAGAGACATTTCTTTACAGACATCCATTTTCCCTGCATGATGAATCTCAGTAACTTTGTTGACTCCCGATGTTTCCCCCTTCATCAAGACAGGACTGAAATTTCGTTTTTTAAGAGAAACTTCTCAAAAAAATGTTGTAGCATTCTGAGTCTACTGGATAGTTACACATCTGCTTTAAGTTAACCATTGCATGTAAGCGTATCTGTTTCTACAGGTAGCTAAAATGTCAACACTCATGTCAGTTTGCAAAGGAGGCCTTTCTTATGACATATTAATAAAAAAAGACCTTAAGACAGATAAAAGATTTGATAGAAAACTCCCAGACCCACTCACCTCATGAAGTCATTTTCTCACACTCAATGATCTCATGGTGACAAAAGATAATGAGATAATGACACAAATTAATTTGTTGAATAAATAAGCTCCAGTTTATGATCTGGAGATGATGCTGAGATAAAAAAAAAGCAAAGATAGCCATTCTTGGCCTCTGAAAAGATGATAAAAGTAGTAAGAAATCCTTTTTCTCACTTCTTTGCATAATGAATTTGTACAACACATTTATTTTGGCAAGTAGGGCAAAACACCTGCTTATTCAGTATTTCTTATACAGCTGCATAAAGATATACACTTTCCTCTTTACTAAATCGGTACAACTATTTTAGTGTCTACAGACCCTCGACAGATTATGTCGATCAGGATTCTACAAGTCATTGTTTCCAAACCCTTGAAGAAACATTTCCTTAGTAAATGGAAAGTGTAATTTTTTTACTGTAATTAACTGAAGACGATCTGTCTCCTGATCCCCTCTTCTCTGTTTTCCCTCTTAGCTTTTTGAACACTGGCAGGCTCAACAGAAGCAGCTTGAGCCAACAAGCCTGTCCAAAGCCACGGCTCCTCGCAGCTTCCTGGCCCTTATCCAGAGCATTAGGAAGGCGTCCAAGGACGAGATCCTCAAAGTGCTGAAGAGTGCCAGCAAGACATCTCTGTAAACAGGCTCCTCCTCTTTCCCTACATCTTAATTTACTTACTGACACAATCACTGTGCTGTGTCTTTAAATTAGTCTTTACTTTCATGATTGAGAAGGATATGAAGGGATTAGCTCACCATTGCTGTGTGTGTTTACCTGTTGGTTTCAGACCTCAGGTGGTGGATGCTGTCACTTCCTCCCAGACCGCTGCATCTTTGGATGCCATGCTTGAGTTCCTTAACTTCACCAATGCCAAAGGTTTGGTTCTGCAGGAGAGATTTCTCTATGCATGTGGCTTTGCTTCACATCCCAACGAGAGGATGCTCCAGGCATTGCTGGTGAGTTCCATGTTGTTTATATAATTGTCATTCTCAAAGAAAAACACTTGTTGTCATCAAGTACAAAGCAGTGATTATTCCAAAAATGTTTCATCAACATGTCTGACATTTTAGAAACTCAAATGTTAAGAATAAGTCTTAAAAAAATTCATTTGTTACTTAAGTTATACACCTGCGCTTAATTTTTTTAGTGAATTTTAATGAGGAAAATTTTCTCTGCAGGACATTTCAAAGGGAAAGATCGGCAGCACTGACATTAAGGAGTCAGTGGTGATCATTATGGGAGCCCTGGTCCATAAGCTGTGTCAGAAAGGAGGATGCACTTTGCCGGTGAGCTTCCAAGAGGATACAAATTGACAAATTACACAAATATTGTGCTCATTTCTATATACAATTTGTGTCATGTTGTCAAAAAAGATGTTTCCCTTGTGAAATACTGACTGTTGACTTTCCACTGTGTTGTTACTTCTCAGACAGTGGTGCAGGTGAAGAAGCTGATTTTAGAAGGTCCTGACAGCACAACGATAGAGTCCGAGGTCCAGATGTATCTTCTGGCTCTGAAGAACTCTCTCCTCCCTGAGGCCATTCCTATCTTTACCAAATATGCAGAGTCCAAGGTGGGAGCTTACTGCACCATTGCGCTCACCGCTCTGCAGAGATACGATGCCAGTCTCATGACCAATGAGGTAAGCCATTGTGTTCGTTTTACTGCATTTGAACTGATGTTTTTCCACGAGAGACTAAAACCAAATATGTTTGTCTTTTGCAGGTTAAGCAGACAGTGAACAGGGTTTACCACCAGAATCAACGGATATATGAGAAAAACGTGAGAGCTGCTGCTGCTGACGTCATCCTCAGCAGCAACCCGTCATACATGGAGGTCAAGAATCTGCTTCTGTCTATTGGAAATCTGCCTTATGAAATGAACAAGTACATGTTGTCGAAGATCCAGGACATCGTTCGCTTCCAGTTACCTGCCAGGTTTGTTACAGACCAGCAGAATGACCTTTTTAACAGAGCCTAAAGAGCAAGACTTCGTAGAGCATTTGAACTCAACTTCAGTCACATGCTAGCCAATTATTGTACAATTGAACTGCTATGATTCCAACTCAGCGATGAGCTAGAGTCACACCAAGCTGCCTCATGTCATGTCAAAATGTCCTTGTTCCCTTAACCTATCTAAACCATGCCATTTCCAGCAGAACACCACCATAACTATTTTTTCACCATTTTTCAGCAAAGTTATACAGCAAGCTTTGAAGGACATGATTTCCCACAACTACGACCGTTTTGCTAAAGTTGGGTCATCGTCTGCATTCTCAGGATACATGGCACGTAAGTATTCAAACCTCATCCCAAAGCTTGAGGTACCTAACACAATAACACTGTTTCAACGTTTTAGAATCTGAGATGAAATGAAGAAAACAGACAATATAAGTAAAAAGTAAAACAATAGCACTGACCTTTATAGTTATGCATATTTAAGCTACATTTATTTCAATAAAACTCATCATTTTGAATATCACTAATATTTGCTTTAGAAAAGGCATTTTAATAACATCATGTTAGTTGCATCTATGTGAAATGTGTACTTTAACATCCCCCATTTTGCAGAATCTGCTGATGTGACTTCCACATACAGTCTGGACATTCTGTATTCAGGCTCTGGAATCCTGAGGAGAAGCAACATGAATATTTTTGGAGCTAGTGAAGGAGCAATGCTACATGGACTGCAGGTATGGAGACCACACTGTGAGCTAAATTATAGAACTGATTCTAAATTTTGCAGGAGAATAAAAAGTTTATTTGGGCATTTGATGCTGTTTAGCTTTGTTCTACATGTTTTTAATGCATCATTTATAGAACATTAATTGCCTTTTTATATTGAATGCACAATAAATGACCTTTTTAGCCTTTACTTCAGAAACATAGACAGTTTTCATGTATTGTTTGTAAAATGTTAGTGTAGATCATTATTTAGCAGCTATTTTGGACAAATCTGGATGTTTTTTCCATCTTTCAGGTTGCAATTGAAGCTCAGGGTCTGGAGTCTCTAATTGCTGCCACACCAGATGAAGGAGAGGAAGACCTGGAGTCATTTGCTGGGATGTCGGCTCTGCTGTTTGACATCCAGTTGCGGCCTGTCACCTTTTTCAAGGGTTACAGTGATCTCATGTCCAAGATGTTCTCCATGACCGGAGAACCCATGAATGTGGTGAAGGGTCTCATTCTGCTGACTGATCATTCTGAGGTAGGCAGTCGATACTGTGCCCCATTCACACAATATAATAATATGGTAGTAAAACTTCATCTTGATGTTTAAGTTTACATTCAGATTAGATGCAAACAAGAGTGACCACCTGTAATGAGAAACTCGCTTGCAACAATGTCAGATGTGTATCCAGACGTGTTAACTGTCCTACAGTGTCTCATAAAACCTCATACAACCTTAGCCTCATATAACCTTACACATAATACCACCAACAACTTAATACCGGTTTAATTAAGTCTTCATAGGTCTTTTTAGAAGGTATTTACATGCAGCCTGTTTTGCCATTTAGGTATGAGAACTTGCATAACTGATGGAGTGTATACAGATTGTGACTAACTTAAGTCTGTAATGTCAGCTATGTGGGTGGGAACTGGGTCTAACGACATACTGATGATGCAAGATATGACATTTCTGATGCCTCAAGCAGATACAATTTTGAACTTTTGCCTCATGATTAAAAGAATGTTAATTATCACTGGAATCAGACATAACTAGATCTTCCGTTGAGTTCTCTTTTTTTTCCCTCTCCTGCTTCTCTTCGGTGCTCCAGGTGATTCAGCTGCAGTCTGGTCTGAGGGCGAATGCAGAGTTCCAAGGAGGGTTAGCCATTGACATCTCTGGAGGCATGGAGATCAGTCTTTGGTACAGGGAGTCCAAAACCAGTGTCAACAACAGGTACAATCGAGAGAAAATACAATGCTCTCCTGCAGACCGTTATGTCCTGTCGCCAACATATGGCATCACAACATTTACATAACGTTCTTTGACTTGTGTATGTAGGACAGAGCCTCAAGTGCAACAACTGTGGGATGTTAAATCATCTCACTGTGTTTGTGAAGCACTATGTGTGTCATGTAATGCACTTGCGGGGCAGAGGCCTTTTGTGATAGGCAGACAATTCTTGGAAAAAGACCTCTTTGTGACCAAATGGAGAGTTGTTTTAGAAACTTGAGCCATGTCAGTGCACTGCAAATAGATTTCTGCTGATGTTGGATCCATATGAACTTTAGATGGTCTATAAGTGTTGCCTGATTCATTTGTTCCACTGGCATGCCGGTCATGCTCCAGCATTGTGCTTCACGCCTGTCTCGTTTCTAGGTTTGTGTGGATATGACATCATTTCTGTCTGGTTCGCTATTTTAAAACATTACACTCTGCGCAAAACAGTAGCTGCTGAAAATGGAGCGCATTATCACGCTGCTATCGGCATCTAGTGATGAAACAGGATTTAAAAAGCAATGCCACAGATTTTTAACATATTAATGCAATGTGATCTTTCTGTGCAAGGCTGATTATGCACCTCAATATTTTTTAAGTACTGACCAAATTTTGTCCATAATAGTAAACTGCAGCACTATAACTTTTGCTTAAAACTTGATGGGATTCTTAACCCCCTCACTTGCTCTTTGGCCTCTGTATTTTTATGATGCATTGGGGAAATTTGGTATCTAGACTGAAACCCAGTTTCTGTCCTTCAATATTTGAAACAATACCTTGCCCAGGTGTCATATAATTACCTTTTTATCTGTGACAGACTTGAAGTAGAGCTCTACATGTACATTTCCTCTTTGACTATTTAAGGTGGAAAGAAAAGGTAATTTTAAGGTGTCTCCTATAAGGTCCAAAACACCAGCGGTGCTGTGGAATAAATACCTCTTTTTGGAGGAGCATCACAAGTAACTACAATAAATTAAGAATAAAGAGCTTATGAGATTTTCTTCATGCTTTTTTCTACCACTGTTTGGAGTCACATCTTGAATTTGGAGCTCTGAATGACTTGACCCGTGTGTGCAGGGGAATGGCAGAGGCAGGTGAATGGATCAGCATAGTTGTACCTCGTCCACTCTGATAATAGACTGGCAGGCTATCTATAGAAGCAGAACAAACCACACTGGCATCTTTGCCAAGGCCTGTCTGGCAAAGTTACAGGGGTTTGATGTTCAACTGGTTGTCACACTTTGATTTTTAAACATAATGAGAAAGTGTGACATGGTGGATACACTTTGCTAATTAGTGTGTTTGAGATTTCTTTCGCTTATTAACCACTGATACAAACTAACTAATACAAATACATGGTCACAAGCAAGAATAATATGCCACAAGGCTTGAGTCACTTTAACTGATTGGTTGGAAGCTGTCTGTTGCAAATATATATAAGAGTACACACACACAGGTACGATGACCTGCAAGTAACCATAGCAACATCTGTCTTGCGCTAATTATAAAATGAAAACTACTTTAAAACTGCGCAAACTATCATGTGACTTTTGGACATTTGGCATATAATTCACATGGTTTTCAAATGTATTACGTATTTCATATGTGAAATAATAGACATTGCATGCCAAAGTAAAATTTGCATTTTATAATTAGCGCAACTTCATTTCAGCAACATTTTACAGCATATAGACCAAAAATCAACAAAAAATGTTAACAAAAATGTTTTTTGGACATTTACTGTGTTAAATACTGATGCTTGCTTATGAAATTTATCAAAAAATGTCATTTTTACATGAGAAAACAAGTTTTTCTCACAATTTTTTTTCTGCTGGACACATTCTTAATCTTTTCCATCCTCACTTGCTTATGTTTTCAGGGGAGCATTAGTGGTCACTGGAAACGTTACAGTAGACATGGATTTTCTGAGAGCAGGTGTTGAGGTCAGCTTTGAAACAGAGGCATCACTGGACTTCATTACCACTGTCCAGTTTTCCGAATATCCCTTCCAGGTCTGCATGCAGATGGACAAAACTACCTTCCCCTTCAGGTATCTTAAACAGAAAAAAAAAATCTAATACACTTTCAGAGTTTTACTGTTGAATCAGCTGAAATAGAGTGTCTGATCTCCTCTTGATGTTTTACTTTCAGTGAGTACCTGACCAAGTATGAGAGCTTGTCATCAGGTAAGAGCATCGTGTCTCGAAGGAGCAAGAAGCAGCTCATCCCTGGCTCTGAATTCCCTCTTCACCAGGAGAACTCAAACATGTGCAAGAAGGTTTTTGCCTCCAGCTGGTAGAGAAGATACCATGAACTGTCCAAGAATGAGCTGTCATTCTAATGGAGAGTACATGCAGAGTATCGTCGTTCAAAAAGGGTTTATTGCATTCAAGGACAGCCAGCACACCTCAGCCTCATGCAATGAAACACTGCAAGAGGGGAGAATGGTGAATGTTGTGGTTTTTTTAACAACACATGCAATGTTTACATTCCTGTGAATATTTAAGTCATTTTAATTTTACATTTTGTTTTGAGATCAGAAATTCTTGAATTGTCTTTATGTGAATTTTCTTAAAAATGTATTTATGATGAACACACACAGGATGTTTGTTTTATTTGATGCATGATACTCAGCATTATAATGCCACTGTAATTTTGCCAACAGTTACAGCAAATATGGATGTGTAAATATCACACAGGAGACAGTGGATTAAGATCCCCATGAATGTAAATGCTCCTTTCTGTTAGCAACCCCCTTATTTTTTTTTAATTAAATGTGTTTACTAAGGAGCAGTTTCTTGTTTTATGTCACTGTATCACTGTTCACACACTTGAAATAACTTATTAAGCGAAGTACTATCAGTTAATTTTGATTTTAAAAATCATCTTTTTGATTTTTTATTGTCCCCACGGAGACGATGAGTGTGCATTGTCTTAACTTCGTACATGCAAGATTTAAGGTGAAAACAGAATTCCCCAAAATGAATCTATTAATATTGGAATTTTTTTTTTTACATGGCTGTAATTGCTCTATTTGTCTTTAAAGAACTTCGAACTTCTGAGCATATGTTTCCGGATTTTGGGATTAGCTTGTCAGTTCTGTAATTAACCGACAATAAATATGCACTGGAAACACTTGACTCATGGATTTAGATTCAGCAAAACAATGTGGTTGAGCGATTGTGCATTATGTGCAACAGCTGGTATCACCTGATGGGGACACCTAAGGGAAAATTAATATAGAATTTTACAGGTTAAGCCAGTTTATTTGTGAAAATAATTGCTGCTTTGCCTGTGAAATTAATTTAAGTCATCTGAAAATATTACTTGCATACTTTTGCTTAAAATCTGCATGTTTATAATTAAAAGTCTGTGATATAAATTGGTTAATCATGTCTGACAAACACTGTTAGTTCAGGATAGCTTGTGCTGCTGTTATCTAGAGTACACACAAATTTAAATGAATGCAATACTAAGTACAGTGCCCATCACATGATAAATTCATATTTTGCCCAGGGATGGTTCACTTCATTTTAATTTAGTTTGTGACATTTGATTAAACACAAATTTATTTCAGTACCTGCATCATAAGTCATAAGACAGGGCCTGGATCCTAAATGAAAATACAAAAGCTGTCTTTAAGTCCTTAGAGGGTCAGTTTATGTACTTCAGCAAATATTGTCAGAAAGACTAGAAATTAACCAAATGATTACAAAGAGATTGTCATATAGTGAACCTGGCGCTTTCAGCGGGCCAGAAATGACCTGAATATCATTTCTCTGCAATATGGCTAACAAAAAAGGAACTGCTTGTTCCAACAAAGTCTCTGTCTTTGCATGTGACTTGGGAAATAACACTCTTGCACTAGTGTGATGATAGCATGCTTCAACAAAATTGGATTATGTCTGCTAAACATCAACATGATATAGTTGCCACTGTTTTAGCATGATAGCACTACAGCTAGCTAAAATCAGTGCAGTACAGTCTTCCAAAACCACTCACTGTAGACTCTTAAATTCTTGCCTCCTGGTAGTTCCACATAAGGATTTAACTATCAGATTTTCTAAAATAGCAAACTTGGCAAAGATAAACCTTTACAGTTTAGATTACAGCAGACTAGCCAAACAAGTGTTTCTTTTTACTTCATACTGTGTTTGTTGTAAGATTTTGTAAGCAGTGCTGTTAATTTATATGCATAGTTTGTGGTATGTCCATGAAGAAAAACGTAGGGCCTACCTTCGTGGTCTAAAGTAACACACGTGTTGATCCAGGTGAAGCAATAAATCTTTACTTTTCTTGTGTGACAGCTGTGACATCAGAGCCTCCACTGGCATCTAAATACAACAACTGGGCCTTAATGTAGATTCTTTAGAAACCACCGAGAGCAGCTGGGGGCAAACTAGTGTCTGCCAGTCTTGCTGCATCCAAGGCAACGGAGTAAACACTGCAGCAAACTGTCAGGTTAAACTTAAGCCTCGGCCCGGGTGATGTTTCAGTGTCACCAGAAAGCTAACCTTGCACGCTGGCGGATGCCAAATGTGTACTTGTGTTGGCATAAATCTGTTCGATTCCCTGTGACCTTTGTCATTTATTTTTTGTATGTTTGTAATGGGGAAACTTTACTAGCTATGTATCAAACCTAAGAGGGTAAACAGTACAAATACCTACAAACATTCAAAAACTATTAAATGTCTGTGTAGTCTGCATACTGTTCGTGTGTGAATGTTTGAAAAAGACTATAAGCAAGTACATGAGTATTGAGTGTGGGCCCCTGTGGATAAAGACAGAATAATGAAGACAGCAAAATACTTTTCCTTATAACCCCTTGATGCCCAGAGGTGCGTTTTCGCTTCAAATCGCTTCCATTGAAAATGCATCCATCTCAATCATCCAGGTCATGTTTGTCA
>JAQNCA010000024.1:776071-790070 GCA_029783725.1 Acanthurus tractus
TCAATGGATGAAGGCAGAATCTTCAGTGGAGACGTCTAGAGGTGACAGAGAAGACATAACAAGGTGTTACACTGAGATGGATGAAATAAAAACAAGCTGAGATTTTAGAGAAGTGTAATTATTGAAGTAATAGTAATTAATAATAATAATTAATAATTCATGGTTGAGTTTATGATAGATGTGTGCTGTGCAATTGTTAGGTGGTTCAGTCCCTGGTTCTGCACAAGCTGACCAGATTCAGCCGCGTGCATGCTGCTTGATTTGTTTACGTAGGAGTGCTAGAGGTCAGCAGTGTTCTCCACCTCCTTCACCCTGTTTAGGAAAAAGAAAGGGGGGGGAGGGGGCTATAAAAAGTTGACCCCACCTCAGCCCTGTAGACTGGCTTCCAAGCTGGAGCTGCAGCAGCATCTGATCTCTCTGAGCAGCTGTCCTCTCCCTGCATCAGCACAACAAATACTTTACATTGCCTGACCTTTTCCTCCTGCATCACTATCCCAGTCATGCCCCAACGTCCCCCACGCCACAAACACCCACACACACACAGATACACACAGAGAGACACACACGCACTATGCACACACCCTGTATTCCTCCTCACACCACTACTCAACCCCATGTTAGGCCCCTGGCTGCCGCACACCCACCTGGCATGTATCCCTCAGGCTCATGCAGTTGTATTATTTGTCCAGCACATAAGCCAAAAATGGACAGTGACTAGTTCTAAGTGTGGACATCTGAGTGTATGAAAAAATGGAAATTATTTATAATCTTTTTAAGAGTAAAGCAAGAATAAAGTATTTTATGTGTCTTTCTCTATTTTCCTTACTGCATTTTGCTTTTATTGTCAGTCCTTCCTAGACATGTCCACAATAAGACAAACAACTAAGCACACTACCGTCAGAGTGTTACACTGCCTTGCACACTGCTCTAAAGTGCTGCTGCCCCTTTAAAAAGAACTAAATACATTATTTATACACACACACATATGAGTACAAAGTAAATAGTTTTAGGAAACTGAAAAGATCTATCCAGATACTTTCTCTAACCACTGTCAGCTATATCTACACAACACCATAACCAAGCATGGTGAAACAACATATGTAACAGGACTAGCACAAACTAAAATGTTATTTATTTTTTATGCACCATACTTGTATTTTGCTAATTTCTTTTTCCTTCTCGTTGTCTTTCTCTCTCATTGCATCTCCCCATAATCAATAAAAACAGGTTCTAATGTATTTTTATTGCTTAAATATATATGTGTGTATGTATTTGATTAGGTGCACATTCCAATTATAACTTGTTATTGCAGATTTAACTAACAGCTTTAATAATGGTTGGATTTCACACTAGTGTTTCAGTTGCTGTGTCCTTGTATGCATGCAGGCTTACTGGAAAACTTAAATGGAATGAAGTCATCATTAAATGAAGTCATCGTTAACACTGGTCACCCCTGTGCTTTGCTTGCGTCTACAAGTGTCTGCTGTGAAAAGGGTTTGTCAAAGTGGAATTTACACATAAAAAATCATGTTGGAACTCTAAATATAGCAAGTGTGATAGTTGGGTGTAAATAAATTGGGATTTAACTCTCTTGCGACAGCTAAATAAGTTTTGTCTCTGGAGCTTGAGCAACATCAGGCTTCCATTAATCTCTGATTACTTTTGAAATGTGCAATACACATTAGCCAGTGGGTGAGCCTTTATTGTGTAAGCATGCAAGCAACTATATAAAGCATATATAACACAATTTATAAAACTCTATTGGAGTAGAGTACTGAGGCAATCTTGGTGAATATGATACAGCAAATGAGTTAGCATGCTAGCAGTAAGCATTGCAAGCTAACAAGTTAGTTTGAGGTCCATATGTCAGCTAAGTTTCACTTAGCGCAACAAAAGGTCAAGCTGGAGCTGATGGGGGTTATGTTAACCCTACAAATGTTCAATTTAGACTAGTCTGGGGTTTATCAAAGTCATTAGGGTATATGTGAAAAGTTTGGGGTTTTTTAACTCATACTTTGAGGTTTCTGAGGCACTATTAACGCAGTGGTAGAGTTGAACTGAATTTGACTTGTGGTGCTGAAAATATCTAAAAATCAAAGTTGGAAAACTTTACACTGACTTCTCCTTTCAAAAACATTTTTCTAGTCACTCAGAAAACCAAAAGACTAAGCTAAGCTGAATATGTAAATTAGAAAAGTACTCAAGGGAAACTATTGACAAAAGGTTTGTGAAATATGATATTAATTAAGGAACCATTGTCTAAATTATCTGGAATGAGAAACTGCATTTGTGTGGGGTTTTTTTGGGGGGGGGTTTGCTGTTTGAGTAACCAAAACTTTTAAGATTGCCCATATGTTTAGCCTACTTTGTTCCCTCTGTTGCCATAGTTTCATGTAATAACATCAATCTTAATTTAGTGCCCACAGACCACACAAATTCATCTTGTTTTTTATTTATTTATTTTGCATATGTGAGAAATTAATGAAAACATTATGGTAGTGATATTGTTTCAATTTTTTACTATAAAAATTATTTTGTGATGTAACTGTGGACTGTTGGTTAGTGTTAGAATACAAGACATTTTTTTTCTTGTTTCATGAAATTTCATGAACAAGGAAAAAACACATTACTGGACTGTAATATTATCTGAGTAATTAAAGCATTTATAACACTGATCAAGAATATCTTAATGTAAGGTGTCACCGTTTCCTGTGTCACTTTCTAACCCTGAGAATAAACGTTGTAAACAAACTCGTCTCGCACTATCAAAATAGCCCGCCAATGTGTAATGCAGAGAAAAGGGAACTCGCTCGGACTGTAGCTGAAAATCCAGTCCCCCAGCAAGCTCAGCCGCAGCTCAGTGGGGTCAGGTTACCTGTCATGAAGCTACTGCATGTCTATTAACATTGACATGCCACTGCTGAAGCAGCCATGCTGGAATGCTGCCTTAAAAAAACATTTAAAACACAAAATCTGAAAAGTTATCCAGGATTTTATGCAAGTTTACGAGACTGGGTGAAGGTATATGTATTGTTTTTATTGAATAACTTCTGTGTATATGTATATGCAGCTTGTGAGCTCTGTCCCATGAAGACTGTGTATCTTAAATATGTCCATTGTGGCAAAATTACACTAAGCCGCCTGTTGACAATGTGATTTTCTTTTTGTTTGTTTGTTTTTTAGTTTGTTTTGTTCTTTTGTTTATACATTGGGCAATTTTCCAAATTCCCATTTAATCCTTACATTCTATTTAGTCCTTTTATTTTAGTTTGACAAAAAAATCATTGCTTCAGGCTTTGTTACCAAATACTGATATACACCAAGTGCTGGTTAAAATCAGTCAGGTAGATAAAAGCTCTGGATAAAGCTAGCAAGCGTACTTTTAATTAAGATTGACTTTTTCAAACAGAAAACGTTTCATGTAGATGGAAAGGGCCCATCTCAGAGCAGTATATGCTCTGGATATGGATGTTGTAACATGCAGACCATTGAATCACCAACCTTATGCTAAGTTATGGAAATGTGACCAAATGAGAAGTGGAACCAGCTCTACTTCCTGATTCTCATCTGCCAAATAAACTTCAAAAAGTACAATGGCATTCACTAAACACTTTGTGCAGTGCAATTTGTATTAGCTTTGAATGTTTTGATTTCACACATTGAATGTGATTTTAATCAAATGCACTTAAATGTCAAACAAACAGCATCACATAAACATTCACTTTCAGACACAGAGAGGAGTTTTACTCAGAGTGAGGGGGTCAACACTTCGTCTGGTGTTTTGAATCATGTTAGGGAGGAATAGATGGCCCTTTGTCTATCATCTACACACAGATTGCCACTCTGAACTATGATATGGAATATGAACTGACTTACATGTTTGATGAGATGCTTCCTTGGTCACCGATGCTCAACTACAAAGCTCATTGTTGTTCCATCAAAGGAGGGCGGGGCAATGATTCTTGGACCTTGTTGCGTTGTGATGCTAATTACTGGCTTCCTGTCAGAGCTGGCTGCACCTCCTCTGGTGGCCACATGTCCCAAACTCACAGCCTCACCTGTCGCGCTGTAATACGCCCTCTCACCACCTGTGGCATTAGTTTCCAATCTAGAGCTTGTGGCGTCTTTGACCATTTCTCCACCTGTGTCCTCAGAGTGACATGGTGACTGTGGCATCACCACCTGGGATGGTAGAGTGGGCGATGGGATGAAACCTGGGTAGATCATGTAGGTGGGGGTGTAAGCTCCAGGAGTGAGTGCCAAGGGAGACAAAGAGACAGGAACGGGGCTGACAGGAGCAACAGGTGCCACGGGAGAATGGGGCATTGGTACATCCACGTACTGGCCTGTCTCAGGGTCAAACAGTCTCTTTGTGGTGGCCTGTATGGGAGTGTCCACCAGGTAATAATGTCCTGTAGTGGGGTCCAAAAGCATTTTGCGCTGGGTGTGTAAGGCTGTCTCTCCGCTAGGTGTGGGTGACACAGCTGGGATGGTGGGAGACAAACACAACACCTGCTGCTGTGCTTGAGGCCCTGTGTTTGCCACTGCATGATGGTAAATGCTTGAAGCTGGGTACTCCATGATTAACGGGGACCGTTTCTGCTCAACTGTTTTGAATTGGCTTACATTTGAACTCACCTCCCTTGCGATGGGCTCACGATTCAGCAGCTTGATTTCATTTGTGTACCCCAGTCCGGGTATGGTTAAATAGTTCTCAGAGTCTGTGCAGGCCAGTGCAACAGTGGGATTAGGAGAATTCATTTTGACCTTTTCCTGCTCCACCTGGCTGTTTGTTGGGGGCTCTATTTTTACTGACAGTGGAGCCAACGTTGCATTTGAGCCTTTCATAGTCGATGATGTTTGCAGCGTTGAGCTTTGTGCAACTGGGGTACTGACTGAACTAATGCTGACATGTGCCTTATTGCCAAAATGAACGACACTTTTGTTACTGAATGTTTTACTTTGCTGTGATTGTATTTGAAATGCATCATTGTTAAAGGGAACATGTATAATGCTCTGAGCTCCTTTATCTTCCTGTGGTTTGTCTGCACCTGTGGTGTTTATCAAAGACTGGGGAATCCTGTCAGTGTTTGTTGTGTCGAGCTCCTCTGCTCCCTGCTCCTCGCGGGCGATAAGTGACAACACGTGACTGTCTGTGACTGGTTGGGGAGCCTGAGTCTTACGTTTCCATTCATTCCTATCAAAAACATAAAGCTGCTCCATCGTTTTGACGGCAGCTTTAAGCTTCTCTAACGCAGCCTGTTTTGGTATTGTAGGCTCATTTCTCCTTTCAGCTGCCTCACCTGCAAATTTGTCCTGCCTGTGTTTTGTCAGTTTGGTTTCAGTATTTGGCTGAATGTCTGACTGGTCTGGGTGCAGCTGCTTAGACACAACATTTAACCCTCTGCTAATCGTGCAATGTGATGGTGTATTTTCCCCTGGAGATTTTTCTAATGGGATTCCTACTTCCACTTGTTTCTGTGACACCTCAGCTGTCTGTTGTTTTGCGTTTGTCTTTACAGAGTGGCATTTAATCACTATAGGAGATGGTAACATAGGCTTAACTGGCTCTTTTGGGGCTTTTTCCTCAAGTTTATCAGCTGCTGTGGAACATTTGCTGTTACTGTTATCCAAAGAAACAAAGCGATAAGAACTTTTGACCAATTTGCGCACATCTCTGACATGATATATTGGTGTCTGCAACTTGCATTTGGTGTCCCTTATGTCTCTAACAGTAAAGTTTGGGATTTTATCTGTACCAGAGAAAATGTGGCATTTTGCATCACCTGTTGCCCTGAATGTGTTAACAGTGTTATAACTTATTTTAGGGGTTAACAAGTTGGCAATATTAAGTGTACAGCCTTTATTTTCCTTCACACTTCTCAAGCGTATTTTTATCTCAGGGGTTTTTCCTCCCTTTTCATTTTCTTCTTTGCCTATTATGTTTCCATTATTGCCTGTTTTGAACTCTTTTTCACATTTCTGTGGGCCGACAGGTGCACCTGTCACAGGTGCACTGCTTGGCAAGTCCTCTGTAAAATCCTTCTCCTTTGAAAGGAGCTGGCAGCTTGGTACAAAAAGCAGTTTTGTCAGCATGCTGCTGGTGTCTAACCCTTCTTTTGCTGTGGTCTGTGTGTCACTTCCACAAAGCGATTCAGTGTCTTTTACAATTTTTGACTCATCATCTTTTAGCGAGTTAAAAGCACTACTTTGACTATGATCGAGCGGTGCTGTTGAAGGCTCATGTTGAGAGTTTTCTGAATCATCGGGTACTTTGATGCTTTTCTGCTCCTCTGAAGCTTCACAGGAACTAGGTCTGCTGCCCTCCGGGTGCTGATCATCAGCAGAATTAAATCCCGAGCCCGATTCTGATATCTGTCTTTGAAAGCCTCTTCCTTGAATCCTTTCTTTCACACCCTCTTGATCTTTGGATTGAAAACACGGAGCATGCGTTGGGTATGTATCGCAAATTTCTCCCCTCTCCATTTTGCGCTCTTGTTCAAACTGCATCTTTTTGGAAATTACATTTTTCAACAGACTGGATGCAAAAACTGCTCTTTTGTGTGTGCCCCCCTTGCTGTCTGTGTGATGATATTGCATCTCACACCCTGACCCAGCCAACACAGTCCCAGTGACCTCACTGGATCGTGTTTTTTTAGAACACTTTGGACGTCTGGCGCCTTCAGGCGCTTCAACATTGCAGCGGAAATTTAGCGTGACTCCACGCTGCTTTGGCTGAACATGATCTCTAAGTTCGATTTTTTTGCTGGAGGAGGAAGACTGTTGAGAAATTGTTCTTTTGTTCGGTTCGTACATTTTTGTTTGGTGAGCTTTTACACCACTCATAGACTTACCATGCCTCTTACTGTCCACAGTCTTATTCATTTCCACAGTCGCGCTGGAAGTCTTGTGCGCAAATACGCTCCGCTCTCTTCCACGCGGTATGTTTCCATAATTCCAGTCAACATAAGCTGACCACTTATTTAGCCCATATTCCGAAACAGAAGACTCACTTGAAGTGCTGAGATTAATGGCATCGAAGTATGGACACGCCAAGCTCCGGAAAGACTTGGCGGTTAAATTACGCACCTCTTTATCAGCGTCGTCCAGCTCGCTGATGGAGCTGGACGCTCCGCTGGAATACTCATTAATATCTTTCCGTCTTAGTTTGGTTGCAAGGTGCTGACGGCCCGGAGCAGGGATGAAATATTGGGCTCTATCGCACAAGGGCCCCGCTCTGGCGCCAGAGCTGACGAAAGAGAAGTGACTCCTGTCTCCAAATTGTTTTGCGTACTCACAGGTGCTGTTATCGAAGATGTTGACAGGTTCGTTCAACGCCCTTGAGGATGTTTTTATTGATAAATGAATTTTACCTGTATTAGCGTCTCCGATTTGATTTTTGCACACACTTTCATCTGAGCTTGCACATTTATCCGAGTCACAAAGATCACTATCCTCCTGCTCGGTGCTGACAACCGCCTCACCAAGTTTAGGCTGCACTTTCACCTGACTCCTGCCCTCCAGTATCAAAGTCCCCTCCTGCGTTTCATCGCTTTCAAAGGACGCGTAATCCACAAAGGAATAGACCAGGTTGTTGTCTTCAATTTCCCAACAGGTCCCTCGCCCCAGGTCGTAATCTACGTCGTGATCGAGTTCGGTAAGCTGGATCTCGTGCGTCGTGATATAGTGAGACTCGTCCTCCACGGTGTCGGAGCCGCAGTGATCGGACAGCACCGCGCTGGCACCATCATCAGACTCCGTCTTGCTGTTCAGATACATGTCCGTGTAATGGAGCTCATCACTCCCACTGCACACGTGTTCAGTGCAATCACCCGAGTCGAGCTCGGTCTGGCGCCGCTTCTCATTCTCTGAGTCCTGATCGCTTTTGGGAAGTTTGGTGAGAGTGTCCAAGGGAGGTTCACCCGAAGCAGGCCGGGGGACGGTGGCCCGCTTGTCCTCTAACTGTTCTTCAACAAAGTCCTCTGATTTGCTTTTTCCCTCCTTCTCATGCCCCCTTTGCTTTGAACTGTCACATTTCACCACAGACAGCTGGTTTCCCTCGCCCGTGAAAGTTACTCTCACTGTTTTTGCGCCGTCCGGTTTCATGTCCAGATCCACGTAGTTGGACTCGTCACTTTTTGTCTCGGTGGCGTGGCCCTTGCTGTCCGTGTTGGCCTTCTCCTTGTCCTCTGGGAGCAGCTTCCTGTGAAGTCCGGTGACATCTCGGTAAGTGAGAGTTTCCTCCGCTGCTTCCATTTAGTCCGGTCTTACCGTCAGGTGGTCCTCGTTTACGATGTTATCCCGACACAGGACGGAAAACTCTGCAGGCTGGAGGGACGGGGGGACGGAGAGCGAGGAGGGAGGGAGGAAGAGAGAGAGAGGGAGAGAGAGAGAGAGAGAGAGAGAGAGAGTTGGGGGGAGTCCCAGGGAAAATCCCACGATGGTTTCTCACTGATGTGAATCTGGAGGGGCTGTGTAGCATTTCACGAGATAACAGTCCAACTTTGTACAGGCTCGGGGTCTTATGACAATAATCCCGAAAAAGTGCCAAGATTCAGCACCTTTACTTGAAGAACAGCTCCCTTCCAAGAATTAGCCCACTTACACACATTTGCTGAGAAACTGTTTCTTCAGTCAGTGCAATCACCACTTTATTCCATGTAGCACAAGACACATTTGTTCCCCATTTCATTTGATAAAAGGATTTTGTTTTAGATAAATGACATTTCAAAAGGTGAACACTGACAGGAAAAAATGGATAAACTATTAAATCTGTTTCTTTCAAAACTGCACAGATTTTTACACAGAAGTTACAGACTGAAGCATTTAAAACTGAAATGATCTCACAAAGATACTAGAAAAAAATCCTCTAAGATGTAGTGGAGTTTACAAAAAAGGGAAATACTCAAATATAGTATAAGTACACACCAAAAAAGTAATTAAGAGCAGTTCTTGAGCACTTAAACTTAGTTACATTCCACCTGAGGCTATCTCCCGTAAAGCTTCCTGTACTTTCTACAGTGTTTTGCACTTTTTTAACCTGCCTTTTCTATGATGCTTCATAAGTCATTCTAAATTCAAAATTGAGTTGTAATTGAAGTATTCTTCTTGTAAAGATATATTATTGCCACAAATGTTTTTTGACTCCTGTCGGTAGAATCAGTATATTAACATTTGTGACAAGAATAAATATCTTTAGGCAAAAACACAGACAATAATTAAAAGCAAATATAAACATAAAGATTTAAGCAGACACAATATGGGAGCACATTTTTACTCTGTATAAAGTCCTGTGGTCTAGTTGTGGATTAAAGGTGTTTTGGGTGCACAAAAGATGCCCAAATCAGTGCTAAGAATGATTAAGTTCCCTAATAGTGGTGCTAAAGATATTTGTGAACACGATCTTGCCATCAGTGTTCTGCCCTCTCAATGAAGCAGCTGCCTGTCCTTGATGGAGTTAAGTATTCAACACCAGCTGGTGCCAAGGCTCTAAAAGAATTTACTATAAGTTCATCCATTCATCAGCAGATGTAGGTAGTGATCTGTGTAAAGATGTAATTTCCACTCCCACCACTGGGCCACCTGGGACTCCTGTGAGACAGGACACGTAATGAAGTGCTCAGGTGTTCCATACTAATGTTTGCTCTCAGAGACAATGCTGAATAATCTCGCACAGTAATGATCTAGTTGTTAGAGCTATGTTTGAGTGTTGAAGATACAACTGTTGTTTCTGGACGGGGCCCCAGATTGGTGGTATGCAGCAGGGAGGGGTTGGGCCAACAGTTGCTCCATGTGGAGGGCACACTGACAGCAATATCAAGGACAGAGGCCACCAGTCAAAGGCCTTTGTCACCTTTTAATCCCACTTTTACCCTCAGTGTCATTAATGTGGTTTAGCCTCTTAAAAATGATCTGTTTTTTGAGCAGCAATGGAAACAAACTGAGTATGTTTAACTAAGCATTGTATTTAATAAAGTTTTGCTTCTTATGGTTTATTTGAATATTTTCATTTCACTTTTCAGTGGTAAGTATTGTACATTTGTGGCCTCTTTAAAAAAGAGGTGTATAAGAGCCCCTAAGATATTATTTCAGATGTCTGTGAGTCATTCACACTTCGACCAAAGAGATGTTTTCAAAAATTTCGAATTGTCAAATTTCTTGTTTGAGAATTTGAACTGTAGATGAAATAAATTATAAGAAATTGTTAGGTGATTCACGAAAAAGCAAAGAAAATAAACAAAAATAGAAAAAAAATAGAACAAAAATGATATCAGAGATGATTTTTTAAGAAGTTTCTCCCCTTCCTCTTTCATTAAAGCCACAATAGGCTGCGTATTTTTAGTGTTACTAGACAAAAAGATTTCCAATGACCCTCCGACATATCGTTAATTTAAGGGCTCTGAGAGACAACTAGACATCCGCATCTCTTCTTGGTTCTGTTTTCAGGATTTAGAAAGTCTTCCCCTAATCTAAGACTTTGGCTTGACTTCCCAGGTCGTTTCAAAGAAATGCTCCCATTGGTTATTCTGCAAATGCTGATCAGTGCATTACAAAATGTGTGTGAGAACATCTCTGCTTTATGCAGATCTTGAGGTTAATTGCGTTCAATTGCAAAAGAGGCATGATGACCATCAGTGGGGAGCAAAACTGAGAAGGAATCAGGTTCTTGCCTGTCACTGCTGAGGCAGAGTGTTGCTGAGGCAGTCAGAAGGGTGTCTTGGTCGACCTCTCATCCTGCTGTGAGACAATGTCGCAGCTGCTCCTGAGGCCCATGACGCTCTGCCTTGGAGCCACAGGCTGCTGGAGGGGGCATGTTTAAGAAAACAAGTTGCAGTAAGAGGAAGCCAGGCTCACACCACGGAGAGTGAGTCCAGCAAGGCCTGAGGTTTCACAGTGTAAGTTTCTGCCTCTATCTGTGACTGCTTCAAGCCTGTTGGTGGAGCTTCATGGAGTGATACAGGAAGCAGAGAGACAAGCAGGAGGTTTTCAGTTATGTGTGTTCAAACTGCCTCCTGAAGCTTTAGTCATTTCACATGACTCAGATTCATCGTGTGACCCTTAGGTTCAAAAACCTCTGGATTAGAATACTCAATAGTGTGAGATGGTAAAACTTGCTTTACTTAAACCAGCTACACTAGTAAAATACTGCAGTGATGCAAATCCAGTAAAATATATCACTCTGCAAAACAGGTTCTTTTAAGAAGGGTAAAGTAATTAAGTAAATTTTCAAAGCAAAGGATCTAAATTTATTATTGTTTGTGAAGCATTTATGGATGAAGTCTGCTGATCTGCCCTTAACTTTATATAAGAGCTTCTGCCACATTTCAAATACAAACAGCAATAAACTACTGAAGGCAATGATATGAACGGGCTTAAATAAATATTTTAATTAGTTTGCAGCTACTTTTACAAGCTGAACGCTTAAAGTTTGATGCTGGCAAACAAACGAAAAAAAACATAAAACTATTAATCTTCATGATATTACTGAACAACCAACTTCATGAAAGTGCAAATACAAAATGACATGTGGAAAAAGTGCACATGCTCTTTGCCTGCTCAAAGTCCGAGCTGTTAAAGATTTGATTTTCTCCTTCTGTGCCAATTGAACACACACACAGACACACACAGGTTGAACTGACCTCCACAAAGCTGATAAATTTAGGCAGCTATTTAAAATGGGGACGCCGCTCACGCAAGCATGTTGAGATCAGTTTCTTACAGTGGCTGTATTAAAACAGCAGGTGTTAAATCATGAGCTCCATTAATCAACACCACGAACAGTCCATGTGAAGACTCTCAGCCTCACACGTCAGATGTTGACACAGAATACACAATATGCACCTGCTCTAAAATTAACCACTCCAGTGTGAGGGATACATTGATCAACAACACAGCAAATCTTCCAGTGTTAACGAGTGGTGATTTTACTGTGACAGATCTTCACAGTTGACGAGCTTTGCTCAGACAGTTGTTCGTCCACACGCAGAGCTGACATGGGTTTTGATGGGCTGCTCAAAGCCTTTTATAAACTCTGGGGTTTACTTATAGGGACTGGAGTTCGCTGCTGAAATAGCTGGAGATTTTTTTAATTTTTTTTTTACTTTATTTGTTTGTTTTTTTGAAAGTTTAAATTAGTCTAAAGAGCAACAGTAGGAGTTCTGACTGGCCATCAAAGAAATAAAAATTTAACTGTTAAAGTACAAGAAAAGATATAAAACTCTGCCTCTTTGACAATATTTGTGTATACTTTATGTACTAATGTAGGCAGTTAATTTTTTAATGACACAAAGCAAAAATAAAAACCTATTTTGTTATCCATTTTTAAACTGACAAAATTTGAAAATTCTGTTTAAAATGTAGATGTTATGGGTCCATACATATTTAAAATCTAGAGAGGTTAAAGGTAAAGCAAGTCAGTCATTACCTGTGGTTGATAGTGATACTTTTCCTACTTTAACCACAATTTAGAAATACACCATTACTGAATGTTCTGCATTCCGTATGTTACTTAAGTAAGTAGTTTTATTGATTGTATCTAACATATTGTTTAAAATTGTAATAATATAAAAATGCATCAATTCTATAACATGGTAATAGTGTTTGTATGTAACATATAGACAAATTAATTAACTAGTCAGTATAATTTTCTTACAAAAGTAGTTGAGTAATTATCACATTATTTGCCTCCAACATGGTGTGGAAAATATAATTTTACTCAAGGAGAGTATAAAGTGCTCTGGAATATTGTACACAAAGTACTTAAGTAACTGGGTAACATCACCAGTTAATACTTACTGTCAGTGCTCTTCATCAGTTAAAACTTGTGCTGTGCAGCAGCCAAATAAGTGTTTGTACATTAATGCATCAATAATCATAATCTAAGTAATATAATCTCTATTCTGAAACTTGACATTCTGCATAATGAGTACTGTTACCTTTGGCACTCAGAGTTTTTATTGAAACACTTTTGTACCTGATTTGAATACTTCTGGTGAATACAGATTTCGACAAATGCATAATTCCTGTATGATATGTTTGTGTTTCCTGCAGCACTGTGCCGTCTTGCAGCACCGGTGAGTTTCTGCCTCAGACCACCAAGCCTTCAGCAGCCCCTGAGTGGGAACTGGAGAAGTTTGAGAGCTTGAACACCTGCTGTGAGGCAGTCACCAGCAGCCAGACACCGCACTTCTCTAGGTTACCTCCTCCTAAACCTCAAGGGTTTCATAGTTCAAAGGGTAAAAGGTCAACTTTGGATTTGAAAGTGTCATATGTGAGCTGGTTTAGTGGATGTAAGGGATTAAACCGATACCACAAACCCCTGACAATGACAATTCACTAAAGGTGGATAAATTATATCTTTGAGTATTTAGGTCACTTTTCACCTACTGGTGCTGAAAGGTTCAGCAGGTTTGCCAATTTATAAATATCATGTATTTAAAGAAGCAACATATTCATATCAAAACGCTGTCTAAGAGTAGAGCTTCCAAAAGTGCAAGAGGTTATCTTTGAATTTACAAGCCTTTTTATAGCAAGACACCAATAAAGGGTTTATTACTTGGAACATATGGTTTTTCAATAGTTAATAAATCAGTTTCTATTTTTTTTTATAGATCAATAATAAATCATTGTAAAGAGAAACTTTTGAATTTCCAGGTTGTAAAAATATTGTTTGTTTTCATCCAGAATAAAACTTTTTTTTGTTATCTTCCAATTTTATTAGAAAGCCTCTTTGGTTGACTTTTTGATCAATCACTTTTGAAAAGAGCTGCTGTGTGCTGGAAATTAAAGTCCTAAAGTCATGTAATCATTTATAGCTACATGCTTAAAAAGTACACAACCTGTAAATATCACAAACATTTGTATTGTATTATTTCAAAACAGAAAGGATAAATGCCAATGAAATATTGCTAACTGATATATCATAATTCAATTCAATTCAATTCAATTTTATTTATATAGCATCAATTCACAACAAGGTTGTCTCAAGACACTTTACATG
>JAQNCA010000024.1:792160-803929 GCA_029783725.1 Acanthurus tractus
TGGCGACAATGGCGAGGAAAAACTTCCTTTTAACAGGCAGAAACCTCGGACAGATCCAGACTCAGAGGTGGGCGGCACCGGTTGGGTTGAGAGAAAGAAGGAGGGACAAGAGGGGAGGGGAAAGGGATAGATAGAAAGGAATCATAAAAGATCTATAAATTATTAGAAAGTAATTCAGGAACTATTAAGTAATTTTTACAACCTATAGACATTTCTAAAGACAGCCTCATTAGAAAGTGTATTGATTTACTTTCTAATAGGTCAAAAGTACAGCCTCATTACAGATACGACCATTGGAAAGCACAATAGAAAAATACAATGGCTTATAAAATAATGAAACAATGAAGTGCCTTTTACTGTTTCATTAGGCCTGAGTTATTGATGTCGTGCTAACTTGTGCTATAGATTGCACTTTTGTATTTTGTGTTTTGTTTTTTTTCCCTTCTCATCTGTTGGTTACAGTGGTTTTGTGTTTAGAAAGTCTGCATTCTTAAGAATCTGTTAAGTTTGTTTTGCAAGTGTATCCACAGATATCATGTAATAAATGATGAGAAATTCATGCTTATATTTTTCTGTCTGTGTGTTGTTGTCTGGTTGCATTTGACACAAATCAGTCACTGACATTTTATGTCTCTCACTCCACAGTGTTTTGGGTTTAAGATGTTTTTAATTGTTCTCATTTTGGATAAGTAGATTAAAAGAGTGTCAGTCCACCATTGTTAGATGTCAGATTAGGATTTTTGTTGAAGGATTTGTAAATTAAAAAATAAAACAAGTTCATTTTATTATGTTCAGGAAGTTGCACAAACATCCAAAACATGACCAAAATAAAATAACATGAAATTTACTGTGTCAAAGGTCATTTGTGACACTCTTCAACATGACCATTAAAGACAAACAGCTGGTTTAGTATAAGCTGTTTGTATTTCACAGTTGAAATCTGTTCCTCACGTCCTGATGGTTGTCTAGAAAGAAACAGCAAGGAGACATTTGCTGTGGCGTCATCTGGTTTTAGCTTGCACGTGTCCTGAGTGTTTCAGGGATACTCTAGCCTAAAAACAGCAATGCTAGATGATAGCTGTCATGAATTATGCCAGCAATGGCAGACATGTACGGTTGCTCCATTCTGGTGGTGGGTATCTGGTTTCACTCGTACTCATAAACCACTGGTCCCCCAGCAAAGGTCAGCACCTTGTTAGGACCTGCTGCGACAGTAACAACCCTATTGTTTGGTGAATTCTTCTTTCTATGAATAACGGTACTATGTGGCTTTTGGTAAAAAAGATAATGGAGTGGAATTTCAAAGCTTTGAGGCCATGTTTGTGGACTAAATATGTAAGAGTGGAGGTTGTCAGGAAATCTGGCTTCTCAGTTAAATGCAATTTAAAATTTTTATTTTATTTTCATGCTTTACTGGCCTCAGTATAATACATTAACTATACTAATTGTTTGGTTTATAAACCCCAGTGTATCACGCAGTCAGTTGCAAAATTTCAAGTAGCTACTAAAAGTGAAAGTATATTAGACAATAGCCTGATACAAAAAAGAACGAATGAAAGAGAAGCATGCACACATAATATTGTATTTAGTTATAAGAGGTTACATGTAGGTAATGTATGTGTGTGTGGTTCTGATAGCAATGAAAAGGGAGGGAGGCAAAGAGAGAGAAGAAAAAGAGGTGAAAAAAGATTTTTTTTTGCAATCACAATTTCTAAATATTTAATTCTTTGATGTCATGTAAAGACTTGAATTTAATTTATCTTTTCAAGGACTCAAGAATAAAAGGTTGAAACCAATGCATTTCTGTACAAATAAAGTATTTTTTTCGATCACGATCATCTCAAATAATGCTATAATCACAATAATACTGTACACATTTTGTGTCCATTGTCATAATATAGATGGGGAAAAAACTGCAGATTATTTTTCAATACATTTAAAAAACTTTCTCTTGTTCAGAGACAGACTTGAAGTTTCTTTCCACTTTGATTATCAGTAGCTGCCCTCTAGCGGTGTATTCATACAACAGCAGGCACATGGTGGACAACCATTCACTATGCAGTTTTAGGACTGCAGTTGGTTCAGTGTAGAGCTCTGAACAAGGACAAATTCTCCATTGATTTCTAATCAAAATGAACAGTTTAGATCATTCCCAATCAAACTGCAAATATTAGATAATATTTGATGTTTTGGTACATGTATCAGAGAGTACAATCATCTGTGGCCTATTGTGTATCCAGCCATTGAGTTACTGTGTTACTTGGTAATAAATTTTATTCTCTATGGAAGTAAATAGCATTGATAACATTTTTGGGGGGCTTTGAAGCCACAGTGAGTTCAACAAGGGATTTTCCAGAGTGATATTTAGTTGGTTGCAAATTGCAACCTCAACACAAGATGTCACTAATCCATCACAACCTTTAGGTGAAGTGCTGAGCTATGCAGAATGCGTCACATGATGAGGTCTGTGCATCTCACTGGATTAGCGCTCTCCACAGTGCTGAAATATCCACATTTTGTGTGTTATTGATTCAGTGTTGTGATCATTTTCCCAACTTGATTTTTGCTGTAAAAGTGATGTTCTGTGGTGACTGTATGACTGAAATTATTAAGATCCAAGTCATTCTCGAATACATTGAATGACGTAGACTTTAATCAGTTTCTGGTCTGGGTCACATCAGCCTCTCTGGTCAGATCCTCACTAACAGGAACAGTGACCTCATATCTAAATGTCTTACAAAGGTGGAACTTGGCTCTTCATTGAAGCTCTACCTAGACTACCCCACAGGAAAGAAAGGATGGATATTATGTGATAACTTCATGAAATTCACGAAGACTGTCACTTACAGATACCTTGCACCCATTTTATCTCACCTTAATTCTAAAGAAAGCAATGAAAATGTTATGTTAATTGAGCACGATTTCATTTTTTTTCCTGTTTTTTTCCTGTGATAAACTGCATTAAATATCAATTACTTATTTTTGTTTACACATGAAAATTCAATTCTAGTGCAACATTTGTTCATTTAGCATATTAATGACTATATTTAGGCTGTTGTTGTGGGTCAAGGCCAGTGAAAAGAACTTTCTACAAACAAGAAGTTTGTAGTTTGTTTGTACAAATCTGACTTTGTATCACCAAAAATGAGGATGTTTTGATGTAGTTACACTCATGGTTTGAGAGTGAGTGGCGTTTTTTTTACTGATCTCTAATGAATGAATTTATACGTTAGTATCTCTTTATTGATCTGGTTAGCAAACACAATTTGGCTAACAGTGACCCAGACGTGTCTGAATGAAAAAGATGTCTCATCTGCTTTAGTTCATTCGACAACAAGGCATTTCCCAAGTTCATTTGAATATATGTATAAATACATAAAAGCCATCCTATTTTATGTTTCAGATTTATCAGCGTATTACCACTTTGATTATTAATGAGCTGAGCTTTTGTTTTTTCTATCCTTGTACGAAAGCGGAGCAGTCTTCCGGGACGCAGCTGCAGCCGTATCAGCCTGTGTCAGGGATTTCACCACTGCTGCATTTTGATGTCGACCAGGCGGGTAAAAAGCTGCTGCCAGCACCGACCACGGTCTCATTTACCAGCCTATAATTAATGTTTACCAGGCAGTATGACATACACTAAGCAGTGGCTCCTGGTCGGCTTTGCGCTTCTTTATATTTATGGAGCAGCTGAATGTAGAAGGAATTTCAAATGTCCTTCAGGATGCTCCTGCTCCAAGGAGACGATCATCTGCGTCGGTGCCACACAGATCCCCCGGACTATACCGAATGA
The DNA here is from genome assembly GCA_029783725.1 of Acanthurus tractus. NCBI lineage: Eukaryota > Metazoa > Chordata > Actinopteri > Acanthuriformes > Acanthuridae > Acanthurus > Acanthurus tractus. Next base: position 795,954 of record JAQNCA010000024.1, read on the forward strand.
GATCAACTCACTGTGAGTAACTTATCCTATTTTTTTCACCTCAATTCAATGAAGCGCAAGGCAGTCAGTGGTGCATTCAAGGAGGCATTTTACTTGCCTCCCCGCAGAGTTGGCACTTAGTGTGTCTGGTACAGAGTGTTAACACGTCCCAGTGTGTGTAAGACTTTGATTTGTGTGTTTTCCCCAACAGGAGCATTGTAAATGGATCTATTTCTGAAATTACAGAGGGGATGTTTGCTCTCATGCCCTCTCTCCAGCTGTTGTAAGTGCAATTTATAGAATTAATCGATTGATCAGTGGGCCAACTGACATTTTTACACTGTTTACACACAAACATAAAGTAGATGGAGCATCAATTGGAAAAACTTTTTTCTCAGTTTACAGGGTTTGTTTTTTTCCTTTTCAGACTTCTGAATTCAAATTCTGTGACCACAATCAAAGACGATGCCTTCTCTGGCCTTCCACATCTAGAATATTTGTGAGTATTATTTGTCTACCTCATATTTTCTTAATGTAACATAATGCAACAGGAAAACATGTTGTTTTGTCTGTTGTTTTTGTGACTCTTTTAAACCTCTTGTACAATATTATCAGTTTTAGATATACAGTTTACTTGAATATATACCACATATTAATTAAATATTTATGTTGGAGGACTTATTTCCATCATGCAGTAAACATAATTACTGATCATTTTTCCTACTTCGTCCCCGCCCTCCAGTATACCCATCTTACTCTCCAGAACTCAAATAACTCAGCCAGCTCCATTGATGAGCTACAAACAATAAGCATCATATTCTGACTTGTGAATCAGCATCTACAGATATATCCATATGATGTGCTTAAATGTATGTCATTATGTATTACATTATATCACATGCTCATTTGCTCGTCCACATTGATAAACCTGTTTGGACAGATTCATTGAAGGGAACAAGATCGAAACCATCAGCAAAAATGCCTTTCGTGGTCTGCGAGATTTGACTCATCTGTAAGTCTGCTGCCATTCTCTTTACTGTCCATGCAGCATCTGCATGACCAACACCTTATTATCACAGACAATGAGTAATCTTACAACCTGATACAGAAAATAATGGCATAAGAGCATTTCTGTGGTCTCTTTGTATCTCTGGTTTAGATCACTGGCCAATAACAAGATGAGGCTTCTGCCAAGAAATCTGTTTTTTGACTTGGATTCGCTGCTGGAACTGTGAGTAAGCAGTTGTGGTGCCAGCACTGAGTGTGTATGATGTCTTCTCCTGACTGCAAGTAGAGCTGACTCAGGCTGTGTTTTGTGTTTGGCACCAACAGTGATCTATTTGTAATAGATCACTGTTTTAGGGTGACTTTACTTGGGGAATAAATTGCTGGATTTTGGGGGAAATTTTTCAAAAGATCTTATTGACAAATAATGCAGAAATGCTTGTAGGTGAACAAAAGTGTGGGAAAAATTCTAAGAACAATCTTTTTTTTTTTTGCATAATGATGTTGATCATGTAATGCATTGCGGTGTCATAGTGTAGATATATGTTCAAATTTTGTACAGGAACAGCTTGAAGGACTTACTGCACTGGCTCCATCTTTTGTGACATGTCAACCTTCTCACTCTTTCCCTTCTCCATATAAAACAATGTGAATAATTTACAGTCCACGTAATAATGTTGTAGGTATTGATGAATCCCTGTGTCATTTATTAGTGATCTGCGAGGTAACTCTTTCCAGTGCAATTGTGAGAACAAGTGGCTGATGACATGGCTGAAAAACACAAACGCCACAGTATCAGATGTCTTCTGCGCAGGCCCCAGTGACATGAAGGGCAAGCGGCTCAATGACCTTCCTATTCCACCAGGCGGGTGTATCTCCACAGGTAAAATCACAAGTACACTGTCAAAGGCAAACAAGGAGAGGCAAAGGCACAGCTAAACATGTCATGTTAAAAAAGGAAGAAAGAAAAAAGAAAATAATCAATCAAACTGTTAAATAATTCACTGCATGCACTATTCTGCACTGAAAAACAAACAGAGTTCAGGCCTACTACTATGTGTGTCTCTGAAAACATATACACACACTCACACAAGCACACACATTCTTGAACAACAACAAGACTAAGAAACAATAAGAATCCACAGCTTTGCCAGCAGCTCTGTGAGGCTGTATCAGGCACAGCGGTGCTTTGAGCCAAATGCTAATGGCAGCATGCTAACATGCTCACAGAGATTCTCAAACTGCTGATATTCAAATAGAATAGAATAGAATAGAATAGAATAGAATACCTTCATTGTCACTATACACATGTACAGTGAGATTAAGAGCATCTCCATCAGTGCAAACTATACATAGAATAAAGAAATTAAAAAGATAAAAAATAAGATGAAATAGGTTAATTCAGCAGCTTTATTATTGATCATATTCCGAGTTTAGCATGTTAGCACTATTTACGCTATTGTTGTGCAGCTATAGCATGTTACAATATGCAGTTGTCCTGTCTCATTGAGTTAATAGTAAAGAAAAACACAACATCTTTACATGTTGATGTCTTATGACATAATACAATATCACTATGTATGAATATTACTAAGTATGTAATGATTCAAAATCTTTTTTGTTTGTTTTGTTAAAGCTTGAATTCAGAAGTTGAGAACAAATATAGATTACAGTGCAAGTTTTTAAAATGATTATTTTTGCTTTATTTTTCATATCTGTGCTTTATTACCTTTATAATCAAGAGAACTGATATCAAGGCAACTTGGACAAATAAGATGAAATACTGACCTGACATACAGAAAAGCCCAAGAAATTATAACGTATTAGATTTAAATATTAAACAACATTATACTCAAAGTAAGAGGAAACTGTAGCCCCTACATAGTGTCATCCAGAAGCTTTTCACAGCATGAAAAATGTAATTTAAGAGGTGAGGTTTTAAATGCCACCTCTTTCACTTGGTCAGCAGTTCTAACAGTTTCTGTTTTTGTCTGCATTTCACAGACTTTGTGCGTCATCAGTCCATTCCCATTCAGTCCATGTCAGCAGACATCTTCTCCTTTAAGGAGGACATATATGTGGCGATGGCTGCTCCCAACTCTAACAGCTGTGTTGTCATGGAGTGGGATCACATCGAAATGAATTTCAGGAAATTTGACAATATAACAGGTTTGACCACACCTAAGTATATTTCAAAGAATACATCCGTGTTTGCTAATGTTCTGTACTTTTTATAGTCAGAAATCTCATGAAAAGACCAAAACCAAAAAGGAACTGATCCTTTAACAAGTTTTACATGGTTATCTGAAATTGAAGCTAGATACAGCTTCTTTCCTCTTGTTATAAACATAAAACATATACTGCTGTGGCTGATATGTGACTTCATTACCATAAACATGGGCACTGTAATTTTTTTTCTTTTGAGCTAATCTCACTACCACTGCCATGGTGCTGTAAGTATCTCTGAGTGCACCAGCTGTGTGTGAGTTTGTCCTGGGCCTTATAATAGTCAATGAATATGATAACTAGTTGTTTAAAGAAATTATTTTTCCTTTTTACAAATTGACCTAATCATGTCCTTTTTTCAAACAATTGACTCTCTTTGTCTACTAGAAAGTAGTGGCTTGGGTCAGACTGAAGCTGTCTGGGAAAATTAAAGAAGTATTGAAAAATAGACTACCAACTATTGTTGGTTTTGGACTTAGTTTCAGATGAACTTCATTTAATGTCATTTTGTGTTGCATATTACCGCTGACAACTCTTTTATCCTAACAGGGAAATCAGTTGTTGGATGCAAGTCAGTTCTGATTGACAGCCATGTCTTGATAATTGTCACCCAGCTCTTTGGAGGCTCCCATATATACAAGTTTGATGATAAGCAAAACAAGTTCACAATATATCAAACCATCGAAGTGTTCAACATCTCGAAGCCGAACGACATTGAGGTCTTCCAAATGGAGGGTGAATGGTATTTTGTGATCGTGGACAGCTCCAAGGCAGGAATGTCTACTCTGTACAAGTGGACTGACCAACCAGACCGCAATGAAACTGGCTTTTACTCCTACCAGTTTATCCATGAGTGGTTTCGTGATACGGATGCTGAGTATGTCGAGGTGGATGGGAAGTCCTACCTCATCTTAGCCAGTCGCTCACAAGCACCCGTCATCTACCTGTGGAACAAGAGCACCCTAAAGTTCACACTTCAAGGTGAAATCCCAAATGTTGACGACGTGGTGGCAGTCAAAGCTTTCCGAGAGGATAATGAGCTTTATTTGGCCATGACCTGCTACATCGGTGACTCCAAAGTCCTCAAGTGGGCTAGTAAGCAGTTCACAGAGGTTCAGGCTCTGCCCTCTCGAGGAGCAATGATCCTTCAACCTTTCTCATTCTTAGACAGGCACTACCTTGCTCTTGGCAGCGATTATTCCTTCACACAAATCTACCTCTGGGATGTGGAAACCAAAATGTTTCACAAGTTCAAGGACATTTATGTGCAGTCGCCTCGGTCATTCACAGCAGTGACCACTGACCGCAGGAATTTCATCTTCTCCTCCAGTTTCAAGGGCAAATCAATGGTTTTTGAGCATGTTATAGTAGACTTGAGCTTGTAATGTGAAATAATGACTAATCAAAGTTTGAGTTGGTCTCTTAGGCCGCTATTGTGTGTATGCTACAAAGGAGTCTCAAATGCTGTTTGGCTTCCTTATGCAACTAGATAAATTATTGCGAGTTCAAAGCAAACTTCTTCAGTAAGTTTCTGCAACTTACAAGCTTTTCTAGCATTTATTGAGGTTTGGTTGATAAAGATCCCAAATATCTAATATGAAGATTGCCAAAAATATAAAATATTGTCCATGTTTGATAAGAAACAGCATGAAGATAATTTAATACTAGATATATTCTTTAAAGGTATTGGACTCTAATGTCAAACAACAGCGTTCATATGAAAATTGTTTTGCCTTAACACTGCAATCAAAATGTCCAAATTTACTTCAAAATTCTCTTGACTGGGTTAAGTAATTGGAGCAAGTGAAAATTTTCAAGTCGTCTAAGCCAAGTAACTGTCATGACTGATCATTTAAAAGTTTGCACGTTAAAAAAAAAGATTTTCCTTATAATCTTTTCACCAGACATACAGCAGAATGTATCACCACAATATCATGAGCTTCAAGCCTAACTCTACAACATGTATAACTTGCTTTATATGAACTGAGTGCCTGATTAGTGGCAAAATAGAATATGATTTACTCCTGATTCCTATGCAAATTGTATAGTAGTGAATGTTGCTGTGAATTACAATCATAAGGTTAATTGTGTGCTGCTATTTGAATTTAAATGACATTTTCTCGGTCATAATACTCAATTGTTTGATCCTTTCTTTACTGATCTTTTGATATTTCTCATATATTGGACAAATGTAATCACAGTCTGTTTGACTTGGATCATAAATCTTTATCACACATATAACAATCGCATGTTGTGCAAAGTATGTCTAAAATTCACAAAATGCTAACAAGATTTAGCATAAGCGATATGAATGTTGGCATTTCAGATTTCTCAAAATAAAATACTTTTTGCCTATCTACTTATTCCAATGCTTTACCTTGCAATGGTGTGTATCCTCCCCTTTATGCCCAAAACTGATGATTAAGCACTGTTGTTTTTTACATTACATTTTACATTTTACACTACATTGACAAGCTTCAGACGTATGTAAAAATGTGTGTAAATGCATTAAAGAACATTTAACCATATGCATTCAGCTGTATGCCACTCTGCCGTCCATTCTTGGTAGACGCACAGACTGTGAAATGTGGTCATTAAGACAAAGTGCCTCAGACAGCATGCTTGAAATTTATAGTGCTGTCAGCATCTGATGTCTGACACAGCATTTTCTTTTAACTGCAACAATGGACATAAATGCATTTTAAGAGAACAAGACTAGAGGAATTTAAAAAGGGTTTTATTGGTCTGTTTACTAATGTATTTGTTATTAAATCAGTCAGCTAAAATGGTTCTGTTTTGAATCACATGGCCACTTCTCAGACTTAGTGAGCCAGACAGAGTCATCATCTTCTGTTATTATTTTCAGTGTTGTTGTACACAATGGATGCTGCTGTAAAAGCCTCTTAAGATAAACTCTTAAATCTTCTTTCCATTATGTACAATCAACAGTTGCAGTTATTTACAGAACAAGATCTGCATTCTCTCAATTTTCCAACACGCATATACTTCTACATGGTATATTTTAAAGACCACTAAAACATAACTTATATTGATTGATTATGACCTTCTTCTTTGTGGTTGCATTGCAGATGATCAGCCAGCAATGTGTATAGTAATTTATAATACCTTCTAAAAATAATCATCTGATTACAGAAAAAAATTATATACACATACCGTGATATTGATAGTAATTAGCCTAAAACATTTCAAGAAGTCAACTCATTATTATAAAATACAATTGTAGACTGTTAGTTGTAAGATTATCCACCTACTTATTTTAAATTTTACTTATATAGGACATTTATGGAAGGGACACAGAAAATGTATAAAAATGCAAATTTCGTTAGCATTTCTATATATGATAATTATTTTCATATTCTCCCATTTAACTTACAAAGGTCGCAGCATTTTTTAACAATAAAGGCCACATACACAGGGAGTTTCCAGTTTACCGAGGGTTTCCAAATGCGTCGTGACGCTTCTCTGACGTCGGGACGGACGGAAGTGATGCGGGTCGTGTTCCTCGATCAGCTAATCCGTTTTGATGATGCAAAATGTCTGTAAATCTGATCACTGGTGATGCCCATTTGAAACTCACCTTGCGTCATTTTTGTTAACCTTTTTTTTCTACAACACCGCGCGAGATGGATCCGAACAGGAGGAGCGAAAGTGACTGGCAGGGTCTGGCCAACGAGGTGAGACTGTGGAGACGTTTAAGAGGAGACAAGCGTGAAATTGTAACGTACTCACTAACCTCCAGTGAGGTTGTGCACCAAACTGTCACATTGTGCTTCATTTTGTGTGTCTTAAAATGTGTGTGTGTCGCCTCCTGTTTAGGGCCACAGAGAAGTTAAGACGTGGAGTAAATTAAGCACTAAAGGAAAAAGGATTACATTTTAACCCTGCTTTTGTTTCTCTGAGGCAGCAGGGAATGTAGATAAGGAAGTTGGTTTGTTTTCTGAGCTCCTTTTTCCTTGTACCTGCAGGGGCGTGTAAAATGATACGCACTTTACTGCAAGAGTGTTGACTTTTCACTGGTTATTGCTGATAATCTGTCAAAATAAATATATTCAGTTGGCAGCTCATGGTGTGTTTGGGATCACCTCCTGTGTCCATAATTTACACCATGGATCCAGTATAATGTAGTAAAAGCAGATATTTTGGGGTATTTTATCGGTTATGTGTTTGTGACTAATATCAAAGCTTTTTGTGAGCTTTTCAACAGAGCGGGAAACAAAATTTCGTGGTTTTTAAATCAAATTATTGTGGTATTATTATTATTATCATTATTATTTTCTACCAGAATTATTTTAAAGTATGCCTTCAACAAGTTGAGGTAGCAACTGATTGTGTATTGGTAAATAAACAAAAATACATACAAAGTAGCCCTGATAATCTGATTTATAATTAGATTGATTTATCCTATCAGGAGCTTCTTTAATATGACAGATCTGTTGCTTTTAGCTATATACCACCTTGAAAATTGTGTTGAACATTTTTCACTGTTTTGAATAGTCTAAACAAACTGATCAGAGTAATGACTTACAGAGGAATCGATAATATCTTAAATTGTTGTCCTTAACTGGGATTTGATAAATCAATATCAGAGAATGATATTATGTGTTTATTCTGATACAAATTGTTTTCCATAATGGGCATTGCGGCCTGCTTGATGATCTTCTTTAGTAAATGTTGAAGAAAAATCCTAGTACTCCATTTTAGGGTTTGCTGTGATGGTGTGAGTTTATTAAAGTATGCCGGCAAAC
>JAQNCA010000024.1:822745-842758 GCA_029783725.1 Acanthurus tractus
AAGTGACCGAGATGTAACCGAGATAATCAGGTCATTTTTCAAAATAAAAGATTTCTCAGACTCAGATAATGAATACAACGGAAATAATTAATTATTTCTTGGGCGGCCCGCCACCATTTGATCCACGGACCGGTACCGGTCCGCGGCCCGGGGGTTGGGGACCACTGCACTATAGTATGTATTGTACATGATATAAAACAGTTGTTCCTAGTCTGAGATTAGGACCTGTATAAAGGAATGAAAGATAAAATCTTAAGCGGGTTAAGAGATGAATAATAAATGAAGGGAAAAAAACCTTGGCCTTATACCATGTAGGCCATTTTTATTACTGTGAACACTACAAATTACTTACTAATTAAAATGTAATTTTCAAAATTTCCTAAACACTTGAAAATCCACCCAAACAACCAATAATTAGATCAAACCTGAAAGAAATTCTGAAAAATTTAAATTAACTAAGACTAAACCACCAGAAATAGCCTCATGACTGAATAAAAAATGATGCCAATGACTTCGCTCACTACCAGTGTTGTTCAATATCCTCTATGGTCTCTGCCAGGCATCTCTTGCGTGTCTCTGCCAGCGTTCTTGCTGTTATTCCTCCCAGTAGAGCCACACAGCACAGGACAACCTGAGGCAGACTGTTCCACACCTCATCCAGCAGGAGGATCAAAGGAGCCACAGCCACGCCAAGTCGACCCATGAAGGAGTTGTAGCCCATCCCGTTCTGCCTGAATGTAAAAACATTCACAGACATTGTTCTTAATCACACAGGAGACTAACTTTAAAACTTAAGTGACTTTTGGCAAGAAAAAGGCAAATTTGTTGAATGGATGGTCGTGTTGTTTTTGTTGTATATTAAAATGAATGAGACAAGGATTAAAAGGAAGACATGCATAGTTACCTCACTACAGTGGGATAGAGCTCAGAGCTGTAGAGCACAACAGTTGCAAAGGATGCTGCAGAAAACCCTTTTCCAATGACTGCTACCACTGTTCTTATAACACTCATATCTGAAAAGAGGACATTGGTAACTGAGGGTTGATTTCTTATTTTTACAAGTTGCTGATTTCAATGAAAATACCACAAGGCCTTATCTATCCCTTTGCATAATCTCTTAGCACTCACCTTTTGGTATAGCGATGTTGATTCCAAGACAGATGGCGGACATCAGCAAAGCTCCCACTATAAGGGGTCGTCTGCCTATCTTATCCAATAAGAAGTAACATGATAATTTGGCTGGGACCTCAATTAAAGCATAGGTAAACTGAGTGAGATAGATATTAAGCCCAAAGCCTGTGATGTTGAAGCTAATGCCATAATATGAAGATGCCACACAAAACCTGGGGAAGGAGACAGTGGGAACCCGTTAAATCAAACTCATTTTTTTCTCTAATTTTCTAAAATGAAAACATAAGATTTATTTTAAAAAAGCTAAATTTACTGAGCACAATACAGACCAAAGTAGACCAGTTCGTAGAGCCAGTCTCCTCATCTTCGGTGTTCTTATCAGATCGAGGTAGGAATATTTCCTGTCCTTTTCTTCAGTCACAACAATAGTGGATAGTGTCTAAAAGAATGCAAAACAAAATTATTTTTCAAATCATAAGATAGGAAATTATTCTATCATATTTCTCCTCTTACAATACATCAGTAATACTCGTGCTAAATATCAATTATTTTTTTAAAACTTGCAAGCGCTCTGAATACACTCCTCCGTCATTTTTTGTCTTACCAGAGTCACTATGTGATGACATACATCTGTATTTGTCTGCTCTCTGGCAGTTCGTGCTTTTGTCAATTTGTGGTCATTTTGAATGATGACACAAATGGACAAGTTGCAGTCATTTTTTTTTGTGTGGAAAGAGGCACTCAGCCAAGACTCTATGCACTTTTTTGTACACTGTTTCATTTCAGTTTGTCAAATTCTGTCAAACTTGCACAACAATTAATTGAATAAATAAAATGGTCCTGCATTTTGGCTTTTTTTTTGGCTCTTCAGTTACAAAGATATCGTGATGAATCATAGATGATTTTCTTGCAGTATATCTAGTCATAGTCACAGTCACAATTGCTGTATCATGATACCATCCCTAATGTGGACAATTTATCTTGGTAGTATCTTGATAATATCACTCTAACTACAATAGTGAATTAGACAACCCAACCTATGCCCAAGACTATATTGTTGACTATTTTGTAGTTTTCTTGTCTTAAAAATCATCTGGATTATGCTAACCTCTGGTTTAAGTGTGTCAATTGACTCCTCTGTTCGGTTCATCTTGGCACATTTCTTCAAATACATCTGAGCTTGCTCCAACTTTCCATTGGCAATGAGCCATCTCGCTGATTCTGGCACCCACCTAATGTCAAAGGCAAATACATTTTTCACATGCACTATTTGGTAAACAGTTTACAATGAAAACCTATGTATCTAATCCCAGTTACAGTAAGCGCAGGCACAGCATCTCTTAATTCCTAAATTATCTAATGCTAGTAGGACTTGGATGAAAAATTTCAGAGACCTGTTTACGGGATTAATATTTATGATTATTCACTTGCTCATGTAGTCTATAGATACCTGCTTTGTAGGATTATGTGCTACTCTTGATTTTGACCACTGCTTTAGGCTAACCATTTGCTTTTGATATTAAAGCAATTTTAAACTTTTGGGACAAGAACACTAGGTATTTGAATCACCATCTAATTACATTTTTAGCAGTTTGGAATATAAGTGCATTTTTTTTTTCAATAATTATATTGGTCATCTCAGTGTATATTCAAAGGCTGATTGTTTGGGAGTTTCTGTTGAACGTAATGATCAAAGTTTTTGAGTCATACCTCCACGTGATGATGGCCAAGGTTAGAGGTGAGGTGACAACAACAACAAGCCACCGCCAGTCATTCACTAAGTACGCAATGCCAGAAAATCCAATGTTTCCAAACGTCCAGGATAAGCTGTCGATCACTCCCACCATTTTCCTGTGTTCGATATCCACCCACTCTACACCTGCACAGGACAAACATATCATCATTTTGCAGGGAATTCAGACAAAAAAAATACTTATAGTACTTATAGTACCATAGTTTTTAATATTTACTACGATTAAAACATCATTACTGAGGACTGTTGACACAATGACGATGCCGGTGATGCAAAACCCGGTGAAGAACCTCAGCACTGTGAACATCACATAGGATGTAGAAAAAGCACTTGCAACACCAAAAAGCATTCCAGACACAAATGACACGAGCAGCATGATCCTTCGACCAAATCTATGGAGAATCAGAAAAGTTTTATTTTACTTTAGATTGCTTGTATTGTGTAGTCACAGTTATTAGTTGAATGTCATGTAGCTGAGCTGCTACCTGTCGCTAAGGCTTCCAAATGACATGGCTCCAAACATCACTCCAATGAAGAAGATGGTAGCAGTTGCTTTGTTTTTCCCTCTTTTATCACACACCAGGTCCCACTTGTACACACAGACAAAAAATAGAACAAATCTGTTTTGGACATGAGGGACTCTCCCTAAAATGTGTTCACCATGGTAAGGACATACACTTAATTTGGTGTTTTGCAAATGAAAAGAAATGTGTGTCACCTCTGAGGTCGTCGTTGACTTGAGGGTGGTGTTATCATACATCCATCCGTTCTGGCAAGCCACTGTCGGTATGTCAGCAGAGGATGGGTTGGAGGAATTAAGCAGAAGATGATACTGAGGCTCTGCAAACATCTGACATGAGTTTGGAGTCCCATCCTCCCGGAATGGGACACTGACAATGAGCTTCTCTGCCAGGGATAAATTCCTGAAAACACCTCCATCATCCAGAGAGCTGATGTCGCAGTGGTGAGAGGGAATAGCCCCTATGAAGTTGGTTAGCATGAAGTGGCAAGGCATTGTGAAGCGGTCAATGAAGCTGATTGCAATGATCATTATCTGAAATCTTCCAAATCCGTTAACATTATCTAGAATGTTTTCAAACCTCATAGCGGCCTCCAATTGTGCAAAAAATGTCTTTGTATGAAATAAAAAACCTCTCTCCTCACACTGCCTGTACACTACAGAGAAATGGACAGCAACCCTGTCTTTATGGTCCGGATAAAGCAACCTTTGGCATTTCAGCTGGATGCTAGATTATAGTTGAAATGGGTGAATATTTTACAACTTTTAACCACTAAAATAACACTTGTCTATTTTAGTGTGAGGCAGCATAAAGCTGTGGGAACAAGTCTCCTCATATGTGAGTCATTATTTTATTGCATCTCATTTTAAAAAAATCACTTCTCGATTGCATTTGGACACAGAAAACACCCACAAATTAGTGGTAGTTCAAGCATATAATCACATCTGTTTTTAGGTTCATGTACATTGAAAAAATGTGTACAGATGTGTCGAAGTAACGTATGTATTTATAGTTTTCTGGCATTTAAATGCATTGCATATTTTCCCAGCATCATATAGGCCTATTTTTATTCAGTTAAAAAAAAGGCCCAGAACACTCTCTTTTCCACCTCTTCAGTGGTTTCTGGCTGATGTTTTGTGTCTCTGAGAGAAAACAAGCCAAGAGCCATGCACCAAAAGCCCACAGGGAGAAAACAATATGAGGCAGAGGGAGCCATGTTTAGAGGAGAAACAGACACATCAGTACAATAATAAAAGGGGCTGTACCTGATCTGCTCGACCTGTGTAAAGAATTTCAGTCTGCAGGGAAAGCATTTCAATTTAGTTCAGTCAAAGCCCTGTTCCACTAGCAGTTAACTTGGATAGCTTTGCTTATAAAGTCTAAAAAAATATTCACAAAAGTTAAAATATCTGATAGCAATTTTAATAAGCAAACATTTCTAGATAGTTAAGCACAAATACTATTTCACAAAGACCCCTGCTTATGGGTACAGTTTGTGAATCCAAAATTTACACATTTATTTTAACATCTGACAGAACAGCTTCTCTACTTAAGCTGTGGGACTCATCATATTTTCATCACTCTGCCATAATTAAAAGGTTTTAGTTTTTGGAATCTGAACCAGTAACAGACATGACAGGCATTACTATATAGTGTAACTATATACTGTACTATACTACACTATACTATACTATACTATACTATACTATACTATACTATACTATACTACACTACACTACACTACACTACACTACACTATACTATACTATAAACTATATAATGTAACTATATATTGAAAAACTATAATAAATAAGTCATTGCTCTCACTGAATGGTCTTGCTTATGTAGGCCATATAGAAGCATCACTATTAATAATGTTTATATAGCCACCTTAAAGTTTTTTTCAAGGAACAATTTGTAGCCTAGAAAACTTGCTGAAATTAGGGAGGCATGAGTGAGAGTCAGCATCTCCAAATCTGAACCCTAACCCTTTATTTTACATTGAAAAAATGAGAAAAAAGTTGATTGTGTTTTGCAGGTCGGGAGTGAGTCTTGAGACCACAAGGAAAATATCATTAAGTGGGTGACCATTATGTTCCAGTAATTACTTAAGTCACTGACAATTTCCAGAACAATGCGCTTGCAATTGCAAAAATTCAAAATGAATTTCATAAAAAAAAAAAAAAAAAAAAAGGGTGAGATGCTAAGGTTTGTGAGAAGAAATTTATAAAGAACAAGTTTTTCATGTGGGTTTTAAAGAGCCATGATTTGGTTTTAGGATCTGATTAGGATGCACCATGCACACCTGGATTTGAAGGTGCCCTTCAGCAGACATCGTGTATTGTATACAGCTGTGGAGAAAGGCATTTTGGCAAGCTTGCTAGTCTGAGTCTTCCAAACAAATACAAGTGAAATTAAACGTTTTTTAGGGAATTAACATGTTGCAAAAAACACAGTCCGTTCAAAAAAACATTCCAGTTTGGTAAAACCTTTTGCCTACTTTGTTTAGAGTAAAATAAATGAGTAAAACCTTTCTTGGAGCACCATTGCCCTATGAATGAAATGTGTGGGATTAATGTTCACACTAAATCCAGCAACATTTAAGCTGATTTCGTAATAGTTATAAGACACTCTAAACCTTTGAAAACAAGAAGAGCCAATTAAAATTTACATGGACTGCAAAGAGTTTTAACAGGTTTTGTAACATTATCAATTTATCACTGGTGCCTCTATGAAACCTGTAAGCAAATAAGACCACCGGCAAGAAGACTGGCTATATCTTCAGGCCTATAGTTATTTTAATGGCTGACACTTGGTCTGGTTCATGTAAAATCCATTTAAAAAATCAGATAAAACAAATTATGGCATGCAAACTGGAGAATGCTATTTATACATTTACCCCATTTTTGAGGCATGTAGTTTATTAGTCAGATAAAAACAGAAACAGAGCTTTTTCTTTAGACAATTTTCTTTTTGAATGTCATATTTTGTGGTTGTGGCTGGCACAGAGAGATGGAGAGATGGAGAGAATGCAAATTTGAAAGGTTTAAGAAAACATTTATGAACTTTACCCCCTACATCCAGATGAAACAAGTTAGTTTGTTAATTTAAAATTGAGCCACTGTCTTTATGCACACTATGAACCACTTTTTAAATGTTTAATAAAAACATTGCAGATCAGTTAACCATTTCACAAGGGTTACACGTTTTAACAAATAAATGATTTGTTAATGACTCTGCAACATTCAGTGCTCATGCAGGTCAATGTTCCTTGGTACAGTTCCTTGGAAACTGCCACTTAAATGTAATATTAAAGGGGTAAAGGTGGTCTAAAGGTTAAAGGAACAGTTTAAATCCCAGAGAGTAATGCTGCTTCTCAAATACTGTCATTAAAGTGACACTTTTACTGTACAAGTTTATCTAGTTTATTTGTAGATCAAAATTCTAATTACAAAACATTTGATGAATAAAAATCAATAAAAGTCTTCTTGAGTAAATAAGTATGCTGGTGTTGTCAATTAACATGTGACTCAGAAGACAGTTTAATTTAGTGTAAAATACAAAAACACTAAACATACAACGTTATGAAATTATGTAAATAAATGTTACAACATGGATAGATGTAGCATTATCCCTTACACTATCTAAATATGTATTTTTATTGAATCTCTTTCCTCCTCTGTCCTGCAGTATCGATAAAGCTACTGTCAGTTTAAGAATTTACATCAGCATAAAACTGAGGTAACATTTTAATAAAAAAAAAAAAAAATTCAACCCTTGTCCTCCACTGTATCTGATTTTATCAAGACATATTAAATCTTAGACTGTTTCCTGGATTTTTAGCCCCACCCTCTGCCTTCTTAAAAAATATCCTCTCTTTGTTTAAGTGCAACACCAAAATCAATCATGAATCCGTGGTATGGTAAAATATTAGATCAAATTTATTGATAAACATCAAGCAGGTTTTGTATGCTTAAAGAACACTTTACTGAAACATCACCACCTCTGTTATTCAATGAAATTGAACTTATGAGCTTTTTGGTTGTGATGGAGACAATATTAGGGCAGAGACAGTTCCTCAGAAGTGGAGACTGATCTTCTCCTGAAACACAAAAGGCATCTTTGTTTTGTACACAAATCTAACTTGACGGATTGAATGTGATCCAAATTAAAGCCTGATACCTTGTCTGTTCCACATCCTCAATGGTCTCTGGTAGACGGACGTTTAGTGTCTCAGGAAGAAAAGTAGCTGCCAGTCCTCCAGCTATTGCCACTAGGGAGAAAGCAATACTTGGAAAATGGACCCATACCTCTTCAAGGAGCAAGATCAGGGGGGAAATAGACACACCGACACGGGCCATGGAAGAGCTGAAACCTAGTCCATTTTGCCTGTGTAACCCAAAATGGAAACAATTTGCAAAATTTAGAGGCAATCAATTTAATTGCAACTACAATTCCCTTGTGTATAAGGAAGTGATCAGAGTGTTCAGTTATTCAGATGTCTCAGTAAATCTAATGCTCAGAAAAGGCCTTTAGGCATAAATTCTGCTTGCAAATGCGCACAATATGAGCTTGATATTAGGTAGTTCACTGACCTCATCACTGTAGGGAAAAGCTCAGTTGTGAACAAATACAAAGTTGTAAAAGCTGCTTCTGCAAACATTTTGCCCAAAGCTCCCACAGCTGTTCGATACAGCCCCTTATCTGGAATTAAAAAGTTGTGAGAAGACATTTTAACCCAATCTTGTGTTGCATTTAAAGCTACTATGTATATAACTTAACCATTTACAACTTTGGCTCCCCCCACTGGTACTTTTTGCTTATCTACTCCTCATATGGGAAATTGAAAATGCAAGTATGTGCTTCCTGTAATCCAAGTTTTGCTTTTTCTTTTGTTGTTTTCAACTATTACTAATGCAGCAGTCACAGAAGTTTTCCATATATGCTAAAGGTTTTAAAGAAAAACACACCAGAGTTAATCTTTTACCTTGAGGGATGAATACATTGCAGAGAATGCACAGTCCAGTGATATAAAGTGTTCCGGTTTGATTCAACTTTCGACCAAGTCTGTCCAAGGTAAAACAGATGAAGATTTTTGCTGGAATTTCAGAGACGCCATAGATAAACTGCGTGAGATAAATGTTCAGACCGAATCCAGTGACATTCAAGCTGATTCCATAATATGTACAGGCCACTGTAAGCCTATAAGCAGAAAAAGAGCTGTTTAAATTTTGTAAAATGTCACACATTTTCCCACAGTTTCAGATGGGCTGAAAGTTTCTGTCGCAGATTTCTCCAACCATCAAAAGCTAAACCACGGTTCTTTATCAGTATGCAAGTTAGCTGCAGGTTAGAGGGTTCATTTTTTATAAATATATAATAATATTGTTCTTTTATAGGGTTTTTTTACTCTTAGATTCAGTGTGTGACACGTGAACGGTGAATTAAACTGACTAGAAGTTCTTTTTTTAATTTTAAAAGGTAAATACACCCCCCCCCCAAAAAAAAAGAAAAAAGAGAAAATAAATACATTTACCACACAGTGCCAGTAAGCAGAGCCAGTCTCCTCATTCTGGGGGTTCTCACAAGGTCCAAATGGGAATATTTTCTGTTTTCATTTTCTACAATGATTACTTTGGACAGAACCTGGAGAGTGAACAGAAAAAGATACTCTGCTAAAAAGAGGAACAGATTGTCAATGTCTGACCAGAAATGATCATAATATGTAACCTGTTGTACCTCAGGCTTTAGGTCAGCCATGTACTGCTGTCTGCGGTTGACTTTTGCACACTTGCTTAGGTAAAAATGAGCCCTGTTCACCTTTCCATTACTTATTAGCCATCGTGCAGATTCAGGAAGCCACCTGTATTTTTCATAAACTCCTGAGACACACCTCTATCTCATCAAAGCTAGATGTCACACTGCAGATGACAATAACAATCTCCAAACACTGAAAACAGGGTTACTTGATTTTTCAGAAACACAACTGCACATGGTTGGCTGTTGTAAAAGCACCTTCATACTTTCATTACTGAAGGCAAGAAATTGCTTGTTATAGCTGAAACTCTTCCTTACCACCAAGTCATAAAGGCCAGAAGCAGTGGTGATGTTACCGCAGCAGTCAGGTACCTCCAGTCAGTCACAAAAAAGGCTATAGCTGGTAGAAGAGTAGTGCAAATACTCCAGTCCAAGCTCAATAAAATGCCTACAAGAGTGCGATGCTTAATGTCCACCCATTCAATACCTATAAAGAGCAGCATTAATACATATGTTAAAAGCTATTGAATATAGGTCTTTTTTTTCCATTTTTGTTTTTTTCCATTTTTTTCTTTTTTTTAAAAAAAAAGTTCCATATAATGACATAAAACTCACAAAGAACTATGGAGATTATACTTATTCCAGCTATTCCCAACCCTGTAAAAAACCTCATAGCGGCAAACATGGCAAAGTTATGTGAGAAAGCACTTGCAAATCCAAAAGAGGCGGTTGCCAAGTAGGACACAAGTAGTGATGTTTTCCTGCCAAACCTGTGAGAGAAAATAGCTATAAAAAAAGTATGGAACAGGTCTCGACAGCATTTTAAAAAGGAACCACCTAGATATATATATATATATTTTAACATAACTATAACAAAACAATATACTTGTGCGGTAAAATCATATTTTTTCTGTAACCTAGACGTTTAATGTGTGTTCAAAAAGAACAACTACACTTATGAATTTTTACTGTTTTTTAGGCAGGTGGCAAACAGTGCTAAGATGCATTGGTGCTGTATGTTGTGACAAAACGATAACAGAAAGAAATGTGTGCAATTAACACATTATCAAAATATAAATTTTGTAAAAACTCATAAGACAAACTTAGACAATATCATGACGCCAAAGCAAAAATATACTGTCAATGTTAAAGTTTCTCATTTTTACTTGTTTAGATAAATATTAAGGTGAAATTTTACAACCCTGACACGTTAATGGTTTGAGAGTCTGAGAAGTAAAGGCATGAGCACCTGTCACTAAGATAACCAAATACTGCAGCTCCAAGCATGACCCCGATGAAGAAGATCGTGGCGGTCAATCTGTTCACTCTTTTCTGATCACAAACCAGATCCCACTACAGAAAAACAGACAACACAGAGAAAAGTTAAGGATTAAATCACAAATTTTGGACTGATACAAGTTTAATGCTCTCTCATCAGAAAGAAAACTAACTCACCTCTGTGGCCAGAGTAGACTTAAAGGTGGTGTTGTCATAAATCCATCCATTCTGACATGGTTCCGTCGGTATGTCAGTAACGTTGGAGGAGTGGAGCAGCAGATGATACTGAGGCTCTGCAAACATCTGACAGGAGCTTGGAGCCCCATCCTCCTGGACTGGAACACTGACAATGAGCTTCTCTGCCAGGGATAAATTCCTGAAAACACCTCCATCATCCAGAGAGCTGATATTGCAGTGGTGAGAAGGAATAGCCGCTATGAAATTATTTAGCAGAAAGTGTAATGGCAAAACCATGCGAGGGATTACCATTAAAGCAATTGTCCTAATTTGGTATCTCCCAAAGCCATCCACCTCTGCCAGCACATTCTCAAACTTCATCTTGAAAATAATTGATGCAACACTTCCAACTTGAGGTGAAAAAATGCTCAGTGAAAAAAAAACATACAACTAAGCAAACAAGATCTTAGTTTTGCAAGCTGTCATGCGTTCATGGTCAGTGGTCAAAGAATGTGTGCGTGTGAAGAGAGGCAATGCCAACAGTTTGTGCACACCCAGCTGAAAAAATGTTTGCTCATGAGTGGGTAATGCCACGCCTTCCACCTCTGCCTTGTCTAAAGTCTCTCACTCTCTCATTCACTGTGTGTGTGTGTGTTTCAGTGGGATCTGTGTTTCCACCCAGTTTAGATACACATTTGCTTGTTGCTTTTGCCCAGTCCTGGTCTCCTTTCCCTGCAGTCCCACATGTTCTGATTTGTCTTTCTGCCGACCCTGTTCCAGTGCCTTTGACTGGATGCACCCAGCTGAGTGGGGATGTGTTTGTAATATCTGTTTTTATCTCAACATTAAAACAAAATCCTTTTTATAAGGAAGAACATCTCTTATGAGGATTGCAGAGCCATCTTTTGGTGGCAAGAGTCACTCTTGTTTCTGGTGATGCAGTCAAAAGGAGATACTCTCTATGATTTGCTCACAGAAAAATAATCCAAGGATGTGTGTCCATACAAGATATGTATGTTTAAATATGATCTGATTAGGATCTAAAGAGGTTCAAGTTCACTGTCCAATATTTGGACAATCTTTGGAGAATGATAGTCACTTTTTCCTTCGTGAACAAGTCTAGATAATCCTTCTGGCAGTTCTCCAGACTTTGAAAAGTGGTGTTTTCTCGAGTTTATGAGGACTGTCCTTTTCACTTGTCCTACTTGACCCATGCAAGCCCAATCAAACAGTGCTTCATTTGACGTCAATCCCGTCTACCTTACTGCCCAGTAAACACACTGCGTGACATACTGGGATACTTACACAAAATACCATGTATTCATGTATGTCATGCATTATTCTTGAGCTATGCTATTCTTAAAAGCTCTACTCCATTCATTATTCACCCATTTGTGTGTTTTACCCAGAATGGTTGCTGTCTAATAGCTACTGGGTGGACAATCAGCAAAGAAATATCCCATATTGTGCCCTGTGCCACGCAGCAGGACGTGATAGAACGAGAACTGCTTCATAAAATGTCTTATTTCAATAAAACCAACAGTCATGTTGTCATGAAGTACAGCTTTACTGCCAACAGGAAAAACATTTCAAATCAAATCAAATCAAAACACTTTATTTAGCTGTTTGGAATTTAATTTGCTTAAAAGCTGTTGACAAAATAAAAAGACAAGATTAAAAATACAGTTACTGTTCTCTTGTATTTCTTATTCGGTCTTTTTTTTCATCTGACTTTTCTTCTGTAGTTATGATGATGTAGACAAACACATTTCACTATGATAGATACTGACAGAGCGTCCAAATCTTTATTAGGATTTTAGCAGTGTTTGAATGTTAAAACCAACTCATGTTATTTTCTCAAAACTTTACCTTGGACAAACTAAATGTCACACTCATCACCATCAGTGAGTGTGACTGTTAATGAATCTCCTTGGTTCGTGCTGACCTTGCCCTGCAACAGAGACACAACTCTTGTTAGTCATTTGATTATGCTTGGATTACTGAGTTCAAGAAAGAACATGAAAAACAAGTTTGATTTTTGACACAAGCGAATGATTAAAACATGTAAATTATTTGGGAGGATGTTATGCAAACTGTGTAATGTACTGGTTACCCATGATCCACTTGCCTTTGTGAAGTTGACTGGATTATCCTTTAGCAGTAAGGTTTTCTCATGTGGCTAAATGTTTAATGTAGTTTTAATATTTTTTAAAAACCACCTCTAACAGGTTTCCTCTTACCTTGGTTTCTCAATATCTTCGATGAACTCTGGTAGTCTGATGTTTAATGTTTCAGGCAGGAGTGAGGCCACTAAACCAGCCACAACCGCTGCTGAGCAATAGATCACTGAGGGGAGGAGATGCCAAACGTCTTCCAATAATACAATGAGTGGAGATACGGACACGCCCAGCCGTCCCAACAGAGCAGAGAAACCTAAACCATTTTGTCTGAAAAATTCAAAATGTAGAGGTCATTTGACACCTGAACAGCAGGACATGCAGTCTCAACATAAGATCAGTGTCTGTGGTCGAACTTGCTACTTAAGTTTGTTTATGATTTACCGTATGACAGTGGGAAAGATCTCAGTTGTATAGAGGACTGTTATTGTGAATGAGGCTTCGGACAGGGCTTTTCCAAGGACTGCCACAACGGTACGAATAATCCACTTCTCTGAGGGAAAAGGTTTAGATATTTGATCAAGACAATTGCATAAAAATAGAGAGTTTAAAATAAAATAATTAGGTTTAATTTTAAGAAAATCAAAACAAACCTTTTGCAATAAATATGTTGATGAAGAGACAGAGGCCAGTTGACAGCAGGGCCGTCATATCACTAAACCTTCTACCAATTTTCTCCATGACGAAATAAACACCAATCTTCATGGGCACTTCAATAATCGCAAATAAAAATTGCGTGAGGTATGGGTTTAGTCCAAATCCAGCAATATTAAGAGTTATCCCATAATATGTAAATGCCATGCCAAACCTACAAAATACAGCAGAAACAATGCAATTAAAATGTATTTGAAGCAGCATAATAAAATGTAACCAAAAATCACTTTTGGTATTAACCATTCTTTAATTAAAGACCTTAAATTACATCTATGTACTTTTTGTCAATATTATTGTATATAAAAAATATCTATCAACAGTTTACAGGTACTATTATTTCAGTAATATTTTCACACTGTATTTTACAGATAGTTCAACATTTTCAAGCCAGGTGACATTTAGCTTAGCATAAACATGAGCAATAAGGGGGAAACCAGCTAGCCCAGCTCTGCTTTGAGTTCAAAATCCATTTACTTGCACATCGAAAGCTCACCAATTAACACATTTTATCTGGCTTGTGTAATCTATTTGCAAGCAGCAGTAGCTTGCGTCATTTTAAAGGAAGGTTAGAGGGTGCTGGTAAGTGAGTTTTTTAAGCATTTTTAAGAGCCAAGCTAGCAGGTTTCCTTTCGTCTTGTCTTTTACATTAAAGTAATAGCCACGTGGCTTCAGCTCTACCCCAGTTTTCTTAATCAAATATACATTTTTCCTGAACTGTCCCCTTGACACATTCCATGAAACTGACACTTACCATACTATTCCTAAGCACAGGGACATTTTCCTAATATTTGGGGTCTTGAAAAGATCTACGAAAGTGTACTTCTTATCTGGAGCTTCAGCTTTTGCAGATTCCAGTAATGCCTGTGAAAAAACCGCACAAAAACAATCAAATGTAATCACACTTTTTTTCCACTTTGATTTTTCCAATTATCAAAGTGTAAACCGCATTAAAATGGACCTTTGGTGTGATGGAAGCTATACGATTGGTTCTGTTGTTCATCTCAGCGCATTTCATGATGTAACAATGAGCATCATCTGCCTTCCCCTTTGCCAGGAGCCACCTTGCAGACTCTGGGAGCCACCTGATGCAACAAAAACACTAAGGTTCAGTTTGACTTCTCATACAATTCAGCTTTTTGTGCTGCAAAGTATGAAATGTGAAACTTAAATACCTCCAAAGAATGATAGACAGTAGCAGGGGTGAGGTCACTGTCAGAATGAGCATCCTCCACTCATTAACAAAGTATGCACATCCAACCAAAATCCAGGTTCCAAGTGTCCAATCTAGGCTTGTAATTACACCAGAAAAGGTCCTGTTTTCAATGGCAAACCACTCAATATCTGGAAAAATGGCAACACAGCTTTTATTAAACCAAATGTGTTTAAGAACTACATACATGCAGAGGTAAGTGTTATTTTGGCATTAGCATGCTTACTTAGAACTACAGAGATGATACTTATTCCTGAAAGTGACACCCCCGTAAAAAATCTCATGATGGTGAACATTGTATACGATGTGGAGAATGCACTTAGGACTGCAAAGACGATGGATACCAAATATGACACCAAGAGCACTGGCCGTCGACCGAACCTGGTCAGAGAGAAATCACAAGACAGGATATATTTAGTTTTATTTTACTCTTTTGGATTTCCCTTCAGTTATTTGATGTAAATGTATCTAATATCTAACACTTCTTTAGATTTTATGTATTGTTATCAGGAACTAAGTTCAGTTTGTAACACTAAAAGTGTTTGACACAATTGACATAGTGTTTTTATTAATGGTGATGTTATATCGTTGTCCTTTACACACTAAACTCACATTTTAATCTTCTTTATAATCTAACCTGACATTTTTTATGAAGTGAGGACCATTGTAGACATATGGAGGACATTTTGTTCATCATTCATCTTACCTGTCACTAAGATACCCAAAGAGAGGGGCACCTGTCATTACACCAACGAAAAAAATGGTGGCTGTTGCCCTGTTCAGTCCTTTGTTGCTGCACACGAGATCCCACTGCAAAAACACAATAATTTAGCAGTTTCAACTACTTATAACTTAAATTTTTTATGTCTCTATTTAAGTTCAAACCTTCTTGCAGAAAGGCTATTTAACTTTAAGAATTTCAACTTTTATATCAAAGACTTAACTTTTACAAAATACATTTGTCTTAAATGTCCCTGATGAATAAACTATTTGTTCATACACATATAACACAAAATGATACTGTTTTATTCTTGGAAGACACTTACCTCTGTTACCAAAGTAGATTTAAATGTGCTGTTGTCATACACCCATCCACTCTGACACTGAACAGCAAATGTCTCTTCACTGCTGTTCCAGCCTGACAGATGTTGATACTGGGGCTTTGAAAACATCTGACAGGAACTCGGAGTCCCATCTCTCTCCGCTGGAATACCAACAGCCAGTTTCTGCTCCAGAGTTAAATTCCCAAAAATGCCTCCATCATCCAGAGCAGAAATGTTGCAGTGGTGAGGGGGAACAGCTGCCATGAAGTTATTCAGCAGGAAGTGACATGGCAAAGTAATTCGTCCTACGATCTGAATCAAAACTAGCTTGAGTTGGAATTTTCCAAATCCATTAATTTCTGAAAGAATATTGTCAAATTTCATTTTTGCTGTGCTGCTGAGTCGTCACAAAGCTAAAAGTTGTGACAGCGAAGAGGAGTTGGATGACAGACACATTTGCTCGCAGTGTTAATTATTACCCACACAAAAAAGTTTTTCAGCATTTCATTGGAGTAAGTAGAGTAAGAATAAGTATTCAACTAAAACTTACCACACGCCTCACAGTCCCTGTAATTAGTAATTTTTTTAAGTATGATGAAGTGGCAGATCAAGAGACAAAGCTGAGCTACAGTTGAATTCAAAATGCAGTCACAAGAAAATATTTTCCAGTCCAAACAATATTAAGATACATTTATTTGGACATGAGACCAAAAATATTGTAATTATCTCATCTAAACACTCCGCTGCTCTATAATTTAATGACTGCTCTGATTTCAAGCTCTTTCATTTGTTTATTTGCAGGGTGTCTCTTATTTTTTTATATGTATCACTGTAAAAAAATTTTCTGACTGATTGTTATTCAGGGTGCTTTAATGTTCTCTCTCCCTGATGTCTTTGCGTGCAAGGAGAGCTGTTTTCTTTTCTCTCCTGAACTGTTGCAGTGCATAACCACTGTCTCTGTTTCTTACAACTTAGCTTTTACTCTGTCTTCTGGTTTAAGTCTCCTATATTGAATGTCAGGTTTTGAGCTGTTCCTGCCAAAATGTATACATTATATACTGTCATGAGTATGTAAGACATTAGCAAAGTATGGACTGATTATTAACTTCTTGTCAAATAGGTGTTTTTTTTTCTTGTGGGTATTGGACAAATCCAGTGTGCACTGGACAAGTTAAGCACTCCAGACTCGATGAGTAAAAGCACAGACCTATAATAAGGGAATTTCATATTTTTATGACCTGGCTCAGGTGGTCACAACAAAAAGGAAGAAAGCATCATCATAAACATTTAAATGATTCTTTATTAAATCAAATACAACCAAATTAAATAGCCAAATTAAATATTTAAAGAATGGGATGTGATTATCAGTAAAGTCAGTTGTGTGCCACGTACATTAGTGAAAGAGGTGTATGTGTGTGATATTGTTGTAAGGTGCAAACACAACAAAAGGTAAACTTGGGACAACATGAACAAACCGAACCAAACTGTGGTGTGCCTGTGGAGACAGCCAAAGGAGAGAGAGGGAGAAAGAGAGTTAGAGCAAACTGCAGGACTTGAGTGACTTCAGCACACTGGGCCCAGGTGTGCTGAGTTACTCCAATCAAGGCACTGCAAGTAAGAGGTACAGGTTAGAGACACACCTCCAAGATGACAACAGCAGCAAAGACGTTTCCTGATGATTCCAAAGGAGTGTCACAATGATGCTGCAGTTTTTTTATTTTGTAAGTGAGTGAACCAACAGCAACCATTTTACTACATTTACCATTTTTTACATTTTTACTATTTTAAATTTAAATGCCCTCGAACAAAAGTAAAAAATGAAATAGTGTGTCAGATTTGCCTGTTATCTGTGTTTAAGTTCAACTTAATTAGACTACAATTCAGTCTGTCGGAACTGCATCTATCGTAATATATTTTTCCATTTTCACTCTTATATTTATTAAGTGACAGTCCAGGAATAGTGATGTATTTTTTGTCTGTTTCAACAAAAGCTCTTGTTTCTTTACTCACCACTATCACAAAACAAAGGTTGGCAATACCTTTAACGTGTCTTGATGAAATTCATAGCTGTGTTTCCTTTCTAAAATATGCTGTAATTCACAGATAAATACTTTTTTGAATACAAAGATCCACCTTTGAAGAAACTAAGACATTAATGCATACATTTAGCTCTGGCTTCATTGCCGTGCAGACTGTTGGACTAAAAGTGAACAGTTTTGAAATGAAGCTAAAAATCTGAATTGCATATAACTGCAAATAATGACTGAAAGTGATATGTGCAGCAGGCCATTCAGGTAGATTCTCCTCTCCTCTTGCAAACCAGAGATTTAAACTCATATTTAGTTCCATGTATGGCCAGCTTGCTGAAAAGATCAGCAGCCTTACCTCATCTATTTACTGTACAGCAGCTTTGTGTAACTTTACCCTGATTTTTATTAACCCCGTTTATACAGTTGTCCAGTCTGAGTATAATAAAATAATAGGTTAATTATGGTAACCTGTTACTGTGCAGAGAAGCATCATGCCATATACCTGAGTCCAGATTAGTAATAGCATAAAATACCAAGATGCCAAGCTAAAGGCACAATTCAAATCACTCTAAATATATCCTTAAAGTTTTTCAAGGACAAGTTCATTATGTCAGCATGCTGCAGCTGCATGATGCTAGCTGAGCTGTGTCTGAGGGGGCTGGAGGTAGGGACACCTTCTCTTCTCTCTTTAAATACAGTAGCATACATGAATGAGCAAGTTGGCAGATAACCTGGACATCCACATCCCATAACAAGTGCTCAGACTCTCCTTTTCATGGTCATGCACTGAAACCAGCAGGATTTGCAGTCTACAATGCTGGATATCGACTGACAAAGTGTTTTTGTTAAAAATATTTTGTCTTGTACGCTTGCTTCAGGGATGAATACAGTAAGTAAATCCATGCTTCTTTAATCTTTCTTTAACCTTTTAATAAGTGTAATGGGTGAAATTTCACAATGTCTGACTGCTAGTTACTTTGATAGATGCCTCTCTGTGTAGTAATGAAGGACTGAAGGTGTTACATATCAGTCACATTGATCAGATTTTTCTTTTAGTGTTTTATTGAAACAATGATGAATGAATGCATCCTAATTGGTTTTAAGTGATCCCCTGATCTCACTTAAGAGATTAATATTCACTTTTTGTTCATTATAAGCTCATAAGAAAACATCTCTTTGATTGCCTTCCCTCTGGTGCCACCCTTTGAAGCTGCATAAGAAATAATGTGTAGTTTAGGGGTAGTCTAGTTAGTGTAACTGGTGATGGGTAATATTTATTTCTAATGAATAGTCAGTGGATTTTTTATTTTGTTTTCTTGTAAGACTCATGGATCATTTCAAACTTTTGCGTGTTTCTCATTAGTGACTGAGGTAAGGCAGTCTAATTATGTAATAACATAGAAACACTAATCCGCTTGTGCTCAGTTGTCGCGGGGGGTCATCACCCAGACCAAGAGTTCACTCGTTTGTCAAGGATGCTGACTCCCTGTTTCCATGGCATTGAATCAACACGCTGAGGTTACTGCCATACTTGGAAACAGAGACTCCTGTAGCACCAAAGTTAGGCTTGATGATGGTTAAGCATTAAAATGAAGTGGAACCAAGTGTGAAGAGCAGTGTGGGCATGGGACAGTGTCCAAGAGTCTGTACATTTTAGTAATCCTGGAGCAGCATGTGTTACTGGGCCTTTGTTGAGTTGTGTAGTAAAATGCAACTATCTGAGGCTTCAATAATGTTCCACCTGCTGATTGAGTCATGTCAGACTATATATAAGTGCTAAAAGCTGCAAATAAAAATGTTTGCATAATCTGTGTGTGCCTCTGTAGTTGTTGCTTATTATTATTTACTTACCCGTATCAATAGTAACTGTGATAGTTAAAAACTAAAATGTTCATGTTGTTTGAGTTATGCACAAATAAAAATGTACATTTCACTCATCTCTTGCTCTGTCACTTTAGATGGTGGTAATGCACCTCAAAGCCAGTTGTCTCCTAAATTCTTCAGGCCATTATAACCATGTAGTGAGACTCTGGTAGTGTGACATTCCTCGTACGCACCAAATAAATCTTGGCTGTAAAGCTGCTCTCTAATGTTTAAGTTCAAATTGTTCTTAGGTTATTATTGACCACATAAAAATGAATAACATTTCGTTTTTATCTCATAGTAAACTTACATGTTCCAAAAGTCAAGAAAAAAAAAACAACATATCAAACTGTACAGATTGCGCAGCACGTGCAAGCCATTAAAGAGTTCTCTGTCAACTGTTAAGCATGTCTCCTACT
>JAQNCA010000024.1:842858-864326 GCA_029783725.1 Acanthurus tractus
AAAAAAAGGTGGACATGACTCATTCTGTCTTTTCACTTGTTGAGTGTTTTGCTTCAAAAATCTACAGTTGGGACTGCTGCTACAGTTAGTTAAATATGTGTTAAACAATGATGAATGAATGCATCCTAATTGGTTTTAAGTGATCCCCTGATCTCACTTAAGAGATTAATATTCACTTGTTGTTCATTATAAGCTCATAAGAAAACATCTCTTTGATTGCCTTCCCTCTGGTGCCACCCTTTGGACAAACCTCTCTTCTTTTCACTAAACTCTTTTTAAGGATAGTCATCATTATGTTCTTGCCAGCACAGTGCCTTTGACCTTTGTATCAAGTACAGGCTATTTGCATGACTTTTATGTTATTCTATTATTCTTTTGTTTCCCGACTGCAATCTGTTTTCCCTTTAATATTATTTGTCGTAGAGATAGTAGTAACAGTAATGGGGGACATGATACGGGGCCTCTTGGAAAAGTTGTTTTTGGTTGTTTATTTCCTCTGCAAAGTAGATCATGAATCATACAGTTTTGTTTGTGTGTGTTTGTTGACAAGGGAGAGGAAAAAATTTAAAGTCTTTAATCTCTAAAGCCTTGCCGTAAACAAGTTGGTGCCTTTGCAATAGCATAGCTTTAATCTTCAAAAACTCTTTCTCTGCACTTTAGTCTCTGACCTTTTAAATACGTAATCTGTTTATTGCACAGTTGTACGTTATAAATACTTAAATATAAATGATTGAGTTAAATAGTACACAGTGTGAAGTTTTTACAGCTCGTAATGCGTCCTTTATTGTAATGGGGTGAACAATCTAAAGCTGATTTATGTAGGTGTGGGCTTACTCATATCGGTTGACTGTGTTATTGCACCACCCTCTGGTGGATGTCAGGTAATGATGTGTTCATGAGGAAAAGGCTTGTTCTGGATTTCCTGCTGTTTTCCAAACAGAAGACCTCTGAAACATCCTCTGTGCAGAGCAGAGTGCACTGACGAAATCAGCAGAATAACAAACAGTTTTAGTCGGATGACAGCATTGAGTTTTACAGTTTCAAATTTATAGTCATTCAACTTACATTCATTTATAGCCTTTTAGAGCAACCATAGTGCTTTACATTAAAATCAAGAGATTAAATCGGCAGAAATTTTAAATTATGATAGCAAGATCTTCTGATCATATCCATATCCAAATTTACAACCCTGATTTGAAAAAAGCGAGAAGCTGTGTAGTAATAAAAGGAGAAAGCAACTATTCCAAAACAACTGATATCCTTTATACAGTCATGTGTTTCACAAAGTGGTGAACCTCGTTCCATCTTTGCATGTGAAAAACTGAGCCTTTTGTTGATGTCCCTTTCATACCCAATAATGATACTGACACAAGAACCTAAAAACCAGAATAATTCAGGAGATTAAGTTGGTACTTTGTTTGATACAGTAACTGTTGGTAGTTAATTTACTTCAGTAATCATACAAACAACTGCTTGTGAGTGAGCGAATAGGAGGCCTAATATTTACATAGTGTAAATGAAACAAATGGTCTCACAGATTTAGTTCTTAAATGGAAGTGCTGACAGCCTTTGCAGTGTTGATATTTGTTGCAGTGATGAAGGGGAGCAGACAAGGGAAAGAAACCTCACTGTATAAACATGACTTTGGAAAACAGCAACCCAACTGTTTTGCTTATGCTCTTGGATGTGAATGCTGTTTCCCCCTTGATATTACATACCATTCCATTTAGAGCGATGGCAGCCCTGATGCAACTGCCAAAGCAAAGCTGCACTTCCTATTGGGGATAGGAATAACTTAGACAATTACATGGTAGTTAGAAATATTACAAAGACTCCTAACGCTAAAAAATCTTGATTTGAACAGAAAACACTTGAATAAAAATGAGTTATATTTATATATTCATAAAGTATTGTAGATAGATAGTAGATATAATTAAAACTGTGGTGAAATGTCAAATAATCTCACAATCTGCCCATAGGGGGAAAAGGGTCTGAAGCTGTGTTGTCTTTGTCTTAATGAAGGTATTATTGGTGAAACCCAGGTTCCAGTAAAACAGCATTTGTGATGGAACCAGAAGCTGAAGACCCAGACAACAATGATAACTCGATCCCTTGGTCAGGTTCAGATGGTTCTCAGGAACTTGGTGTTTCTGAGTCTTTGCCAGAGTCCTACTATGAAGATGATGCCAGTGACACAGAATACCCTTCAGACCATCAACCAACTAAATTCCTGTCCCCAAAATGCCTTGAATCAAATGAATGGGAATCTACAGATAAGCAGCATACATTGCCTGAACTTAGTGGAAGTGAAGAGGATGTTTCATACCAAGGAGAGGATGACATCTACCTCAGTGAATCAAGAGAGTCCATTACAGAATCTCCTCACATCCAGACCACACCGACATCACTGTCCCCTCAGCCACAGTGCCCAGTCCCCAAGCCTCAATCCAGCCAGATACCACGGCCCCTTTCCCAGTCATCTTCCTCCTCTATTGGCTGCGCTGCTGACATGACCCTGGCCTTGACCCTGACCACAGAACAACCCCTGGGAGCCAGTAATAGACAGGGCCTGGGGACTGAAAACAGGAGAGTTGAATCCTCAGAGGAAGGAGGGAGTGGTGAAGCACCTCCTGCTTCTGTCTTCTTTGGAATTTCAGACGAGGGTGCTGAGCAGGCAGAGAAGTGGAACTCGGAGTCTGACACAGATCTGTGCAGACCGGACAGGCAGAGGGGAAGGCACACACGTAAGTATCTACCTTCTATACTTATTAATTTTTTTTTTTTTTTAATGTTCCAGTCAACAAATTAAGCTAGTAGTGCAAACTGTACATTTTATAGTAAATGCTTATTTTTCCAATATTTTATTATGCATAATATTTTTATAAGTTAAGATTGAATGTAGCTTTTTTGCTTGCTTTAAAAGCAGCTAAAGGCACAAATTAACTTTTTGTAGTTACCTTAAATTACACTTTCTGTCTGTATTTTTTTGGTAGTGTTTTATGTAAAAGAGGCGTAATTTAGTAGATAAATAACATGTGCAAAGCACTATGGGTGCTGGTTATTTTCATGCTGCAATGTGGGGTCTATTTGAGGTGGACTTACAGGGAAGGCATTAATAGTCAGAGCAGGACAAGAATAAAATATGACCATATGATGAAGCTGGCAGAAACAAATTTGACAGACACCAACATGTGTCACCCTGGCCTGTTACCCGATCTCTTTTCCAATCGTAAGACTTGACTGCAATGGAAAGTGAGCTGATCACTTTTCTTGCCTCATGGACCCCCCCAGTTGGCTGTAAGTAAATATGATGCTTTTATTAGTGCGCTTGCTTACGCAGGGGCAACTCCAACATTTCTCCTACATGTTAATACTGTGCTAGCTTGGAAAAATAAATAATGCTTGGTTTCATAAACAAAATAAGATCAAATTATACCAAAGTTGCAATTGTTAAGTCCTGACCTGCAAACCCTAAAGCATCTGTATTTGCTGACATGTGGATGAGAGTCAAAAATGAAATATCTTTCTCGAGAAATACAGTTGCTCTTTCAGTCCCATAGTATGTTGACTTTGCCGAGCATCAATCAGTTAAAAACTGCAGCTTTTAAAACTTTTACTTACCCTATGTCAAAATAGGAAAAAAAGTTTTTCCTTATTTATTTCAAATTTTTGAAATTTTATTTTTTTCACTTTGCTTCCTTTCTCTCCCCTTTCCTTTTTTCTTTCTCTCTCTCTCTCTCTCTCTCTCTCTCTTACTCTCTCTCTTTCTTTCTCTCTCTCTCTCTCCCTCTCTTCTGTTGTCTCAGGGCTCGGTCACAACGAGAGCCAATCAGAAAGACAAGTAAAGGAGACCAAATCCAAATGTAAGCGAATTGCTCGGCTTCTGACAGATGCACCCAACCCTCAAAATAAGGGAGCCTTGCTGTTCAAAAAACGACGCCAGAGGGTCAAGAAATATACACTTGTGAGTTACGGGACTGGTGACAACAAGATTGACAGTGAAGACCAAATAGAGGAGGAACCTGAAGACGTCAGATCATCTGGGTATAATTTTGTGGCAACAAGTGAATCTGAGTTAGAAGAAGAGTATTCTGTGTATCATCAGCAGCATAACTTAAGTCTGAATTGGGGAAGTGTTAGAGAAATGGAAGCGCTACCAGAAACAAAAGGGAAAGGTGTTTTGATGTTTGCCCAACGTCGCAAACGAATGGATCAAATTGCGTCAGAGCATGAAGAGCTGAGGAATAAAGGAGTACCTGTGGAGACATTTACACCTGAACCTGAATTTACAGAGGCAAGGAATATAAATGACATGAAAGAAATGTATGAGTACACTGATCCAGCCAACTGCATGGATGTAAATCTCAAACAGCATGTAGAGTATCAAGATAATATTGAAGAGATGAACCACCTATCCAATGTGTCAAGACCCCTGGTGCCAAACAGAACTGCAAGGCCTTTCCTAGGTTTCCAAGAAGGCACAACTGCTCCTGTCATGTCTGGTGGTGTTGCTCCAGCGACAAAGAAACATGAACCAAGATTTAAAGTACCTGTGCCTATTAATACCAACCCGCAGGTGTGGTCCCCAACTGGAGATATCATAGCCTCAAGAGATGAGCGAATATCTGTACCTGCAATCAAGACCGGCATCCTACCAGAGCCAAAACGAAAAGTTACCAATAAACAACCAAGCATGCTTGCACAGGATTCTCACCTTCAAAACAAAGGGGACAGGAGGTCTTATATTGAGTCAGAGGAAGACTGTTTTAGTCTTGGTGCTGAGGCTTGTAACTTCATGCAACCCAGATCAGTAAAACTCAAGAATCCTCCTCCAGTTGCTCCGAAACCTACAATCAACCCAAACTGCCCACCTTGGATGAGGAGGAGCCCCTCTAGCGAACCCTATATTCCACCGAGAAGTCCAGTTTTACAGCCTTCACACAGTCCAGTGGGCCCTCCTGGTCAGCACTACTCACAGCAACAAGATTGGGCTCAGCCTCAGCAGATGGCCAACCATTGGGCACCAGATCAAACTCAGGCAACACTTCAAACACATGCCAATGCCTGGGCTCAGGTCAACTCTTCTTCTCAGCTTCATCTTCAGCCAACCACAAATAGCTGGAGTCAACAGCCGCCACGATCCCCTGTGAGTATGCAACCTCGCAGTCCTAGTTACAGCCCACATCATCCACCTTCACCCTCAAGGAGTAGGCCAGACAGTGCTCCACACTCAGTTGCCTCTTGCCCACCACAAGCAGGGAAGTTGTATGTCCAAGCATCAAAAGCATCACAGGCTTCTCCAAAGGGTCGAGTCTCAGGCAGAGGTTATAATCGAGCTGGTGATGGTCCAACTATGGCGGGGAAAGGTGCAGAGTTGTTTGCCAAAAGACAGTCCCGTATGGAGAAGTTTGTGGTTGATGATGAAACAGTGCAGGCTAATAAAACAAGATCCCCCTCCCCAAACTCGTCACTCCCAAGCTCTTGGCGGTACTCTTCTATTGTTCGTGCCCCACCCCCTTTATCATACAACCCCCTTCTTGGACCTTTCCATCCTGGATCAGCAACCAAGCAACCCCCTGCCACAAGCCCCAAAATCAAGCAAAAGACCAAAGAAAAACCCAAATCAGCCCCAAAGCACCTTAACAGCTTAGATATTATGAAACACCAGCCTTATCAGTTGGACTCGTCACTGTTTAAGTATGATGCAGTCCCTGAGGCCAAAAGCCCCAGCCCCAAACCTCCAGCATCAAAATTTGAGATTACTAAAAACCTTAAACAAAGATTTGCCCCTCCCCATTCTACTTCCAATGCCCCTGAGCATGCTGTTCAAAGCAGGGAAGAAGTCCCAGCTAAGTCTTCTGTATCGGTAAGTTCCCCAAATTCTTCTGCCTGCCAAAACACAAGATCAGCTGAGTCTCTTGCAGCTGAGGAGCACTTGGATGAAAAGCACATTGTCACAGCTGCAGCTCATCACATGACCAACGAGCAGACACCAAGCGCCCAACCTGCAAGCACATCCTCCCAGCAGTCATCTGCTGGTGACAGCATTGCTTCAGCTTATTCTCCTGCATCTCTTATTGCTAGAGGCGTGCGTCAAATGGCACCTTGGCCAAAATTTTCTGCAAAGAAACCACTGGTAACAAGCACACAGTGGAAGCATGTTACAATGCTTCATTAGTTCCAGTGCTGTATATGGTCATATTTTTGGTGTAGTCAACACTGAGATGATAGAACAAATAACACTGGCAAACTGGTAGCGATCTAAAATGTCTTACTGAAAATGTATAGACTTTTGCACTGTCTTAATGTAGGCCACATTCAAAATCATTAACAGAGTGCACCTATAGAGATATATTTAGCCAGAAATGTGAAGAATGCATGGCAGGGTGGTTGAATGTACAGCAGAGCAAGCTGTAATTATAAATCTATGGAATATAGACTAAAATAAATAACTTTGCACATTATATAAATTTTCTAAAACTAATAAGGTGCATGTGTGCTTGACGAAGGAAATTAAGACTAAGTAATGTTGAGTGATTCTCAGGAAGTGCTATTACATTTGCAATTATGTTTGCAGAGATCCTTCAGCTGAGGTCTCTGGTTTGTTGTTTTTCTTTTCTAAAGAATAAGATAACATATATAACATGCATTTTTATCTAGAAGAAGCCACCAAGGATGCCAAAAATTGCTCAAATTAATATATATACATATCTTTTATTTATTACAAATTACATTTTAATATACTGGCACAATGGTAACACTTATGAAATTATATTTACAGAATATTTTATTAATCTAGTGTGTCTGGGGCAAAAGTGTCTATGCACTTCATTTTTGGGGGATGCATAGGCTTACAAATTGCAATTCCATCAGTCTCATTCCAAACTTTTATGGCATCACAACAACTAAAAGAATTAATGTTGGTTGTGAGCAACAACCCTGGTGACTTTAAATGTTTTTTTTTTTGGTTTTTTTAAGTGGATTATTCAATTTTTTCATCATGGTCAGTCATTTCACTGTCAGTAAAGTCATCAGACATTTTTATCCTCATCCTTAATGTAAAACATGTGCAAGTTATCACATAGATTTGACATTTCTCCTATTGATTTACATTACCAGTAGCTCAACTCAGAATAAATGTAGGAATTGTCTTGTTTGTCTCTACATCTCTGTCTTTCAAACATATCACTGTTTATTGCACTTCTTGTACTCAGCATAATTATGCTATTAAATTTCTTTCCTCCTACTTGTGTACTTCTTCTATATGTCACGAGCTTTGTTCTGTTTTTTTCTCTGAACTACTGCCACTGTTTCTGAGTCTATTTTCCACCTTTGTCCTTCTCACTGTCGCACACATTCACATACAGTTTACTTATATTTATGGCACCTTCAGCAATATTAGTTCTTCTAAGAGTCACTTTACTATTGGCCATTTTCTACAACTAGTTTTTCATATTTATATAAAATGCTAAATTGCTGAAGGTTTTCACCATCACTGACTAGTTTGACTTCATAATTCACCTTGACTGAACCTGTGTTTGTTTGTTTCCACAGCATTTTCATCAGTTTACCTTCAGCTTTAAATCTCTAACAAATTTGGAACTATAATCTTGGCCTTGTTAAGATTATCTGCATAACTCTTTAGAACAAATGTCATAAGCCACTGAAGTGAAATCCACCATGAAGTAGAATTAAAATTTTGGAATCCTATATTTCTTGTGAGAATTGTATTTCCATGAAGTTTTGTTGTTTTTTGCTGATTTAAGCCAAAAGAAAGAACCAACAGCAGCAGGCCTGCAGCAGTTTTACCTGGTAGTGTGGGTATTTTTACACTACATTAGCTGGTAAAGGCTGCTAGGTGACTGAGCCAACACTGAGGTCATTGCTTGAACAAATAAGTCTACACTGCAGAAAAAAGCCTGTGGTTTTCAGATATCCCTGATTACTGATAATTAAAGCTGTATTTGAGAAATTACAGTTTTGCAGTTCAGGTCAGATATAACTTTAGAGACAACAGCAGTGGGTATCCAGGTTAAGAGCTAAAGACGCAGAATGCAGAAAGCATTTTTTTTTTTTTCAAATTTTCTTACATAGTTTAAATATTTGAAGCCTTGTACATACATGGTAAACCAACACAGGTGATCTGACTTCTTTTGGTTGATGAGAAGTCTTGCTAGAGTGGAACAGATAAAAGCTTTATCTTTACGATGGTAAAAGGATTTCAGGGAAATTATATAATTTCCAGCATTGCTCTGCCTGCCTTCCACAGAAGCAATAGCAGAAGTATAATTGACCAGAAAAAATGAAAACCTATAAAGAAGTTCTATTTTAGAGTGGATTTCCAAATTAAGTAGATAAATCAAATTTGGCAAGATATAGTTCCAATCATAATTTTATTGTCTTTTAAATGTTTTTTGTAATAACATTGCCACTGTACTTATTTTTACTTTCTCGAACCAACAGCAGGTAAGTTCTTAAATACTTATTAATTTGCAATATTTGTTAATAACTGTAATTCAAGACATTTACACCTTCTAACCCATATATTTATATCTTACAACATGTTTAGAGAACTTAAGGAATGACAGTATCCACTAGTCATCTAGTCTAGTCTTTAAATCAAAAAAAGTGTTTAAAAAGTTTTTTTTTTAAAAGTTATAAAGGGTTTATGTTGTTGGATTCAGGCAAAATCCAGTCATTCTCATTTCAAATTAAAATTGCCCAAATAGCCAATTTCAGGTACAAAAATGATAAAATGTACAAAAAAAAGAAGAAGGGTCATCATTGGCACACTTTTGTTCTCTAAAATGCATTATTTATTTCCAAATAAAACATGCGTGAAATAAACATTACTAGTTTTCCAGGTTTCCATGAAGCCAGAGGGTGGCAGCAAAGTCTGCACAGCTGTTACACCAGTCAGTTAATGAGTGTTTTTATTTCAGGGATTCGGTAGGAACCGCTCCCTGAGCCTGCCCAGGCGCCTGTACTCAATGCCTTCTCCTGGACTTCAGTCACCTGTGAGCGCACCTGGAATGCAGTCGTCATTTTTCCCCGCCCAGAGGCAAGCATCTTTTCAAGAAAGAGTCTGCAAGCCCTTGACACCGTGGGAGGCGGCATCAAAAAGCCCAATTGGTTCAGTGGATGAGGCCTTTCTGTTTCAGGGCCACCCGTCCTCTGTTGCCTCTTATGTCACAGCTGCAGGACACCGCAGATCTCTGCCAGAGCCTCCGGAAGAATGGAAGCGCAGGGTGTCCCTTGATTCTCCAACTATCAGTATGCCTCACTACCATGCAGCCCCAGCTTTTCAGGCACCATCCTCGAGCAGGACATTTTCACCTGAGAAACCAACCTTCTACGGGCCTCCATTCAAACCTGCTCAGCCTTTAAAGTCCCCCAGCAGAGCCAGTATTGGATACATGGGACAAAGCTCCAGTCCCACAAAGTATTCTGTATTCTGATCATGCAAATGTATTTAACATGAGAGATGAAAAAGTACATTTGGCCCAAAGAGATGGAGTATGTTCACTCAACAGTAATGGAAAATGAGGTTGACATGCATGAGTTCAAAGTTACCTAGTAGGTCTGAGACTTCAGCATATTTTAGACAGTTTATACTGTTTCTTTTAAATTGTTGAGAGTGGTTGGTCTTGCACAAAAAATCACAACTGTATCTTCACAGCATGATTGATCACTTGGTTTGAAGGCACAACAAGTAACTGTAGCTTTTGTGCTGTGCTGTTGATGAGATATTACTCTGCTGAGCATTAATGAAAGGTGTTGCAGTTGTGTCCATGTGATTGTTTTGAAATATTTTGCGGAATGATTTAGGACAGGCCAAGACCACTACAGGCAAGAAAAGTGTTAGCCAAGTGTTTTGAGAGATAAACTGTAAGTAGATGAAAGATGTGTGTGGCAGCTTGTGTTTTTCAAGTGGAGTGATGTTGCTCACTGAAAATGCTTTGAATCATGATGTTAATTTTTGAGTATTTGCTGAGAAATAAGGCACTTTCATAAAATGTCTGAATCGCTTTTAGTTTTGATACCAGCTATGGCTTTTTGATCACTTTTTCAGGTTGGAGTTATACAAATTCTGTCATATCTATATATTTTACAGAGTGATAATCAATATAGATGCCACTCATCTTGATTTAATAATAGTCCTTTCTCTCACTATTATGGCAGTACTGATAGCAATTCAAAGGGTGAACATTTCGGTTTATTGGTTTAGATACATGTTACCTCTTTTTGCTCAAAGGAGTAAAGCTGCAGTGCATTTTTTTGACTTTTTTAAACTGACGATTTCAAAATAAATATAAGTTTCCTATAGATATAAGTTTTCATATATATTTTTTAATAAAGAGGAAAAAATATTGCATGTATTTTTTCATCAAGTGTCCCACCTTCGATCATACACTGTGTGGTGTTTAAATGTGGACAGTACCACAGATTCTTTCATTAATGTATCCATGTTTGTTTGCTATCATGTCAAATGAGTTGGTCCTTAATCATGCGTTTGCTTTTGTTTGTTTGCACCTTTTTAAACACAGACTAAAAAAATTAAAAGAAATGAAAATGCCCTGAGTTTCTTTTTGTTATGTTTTTTAATTGTTTACTTTAAGGCCACTGACATTATGCTATTTAAATAAAAAGAAAACATAGTGCAGTTAATTTTGGTTAAATTTAATTCTCTAGTTGTGTCTCATTTTTTATTAATAAAAAAACATTTTCTTCAATTACTTACTCTCTCCAGGGTGGAGCTGGAATCAAACCAAGCTGATCTTAGGTAGTTCACCAGTTCAACACTGGGATACATGCAGCCAAACACAATCAACTACATGCTTTGAAAAAGTAGCATATTCATTTACTGCTTCAACAATTAGCAATACCTTATACAACAAAATGCCACTGTCAATACAGGGACTTCTGTCATGTTTTTTTTTTTTTCAAGAGATTAAATGTTTGCTATGTCTGAAGTGTGATGACAGGTTTGGCTGTCAGAGTAATGACCTTGATGTTACTTTATAAAAATCTTTCTGGCTGACTACCATCTCAGGGATGAGACCACAGTTTCTTCTAGCCCTTCTCACTGGTCTGTAAAACGTTACTGGAAATCAGTTGTCACAAAAAATAACAGTAACACAAGTTAATAGAAATACACAAATAGTAGTTGTGTCCTTCACTGGCGATTTCCCCTAACGAGAGGCCATGGAGGTTACATCTACCCATGGAGACGTGCTAACTTTGAAGAATCAATACATGAAAGAATTCATGACTCTGGGAAGGAGTCCTTGCCTCAAAGAATATCAGCATGTTGTCCATCCTCTCCCTCTCCCTCTCTGTCTGTCTCTCCCGTAGCTATCCTTGCCCCATGGTGTTTGAGAGTGGTTTTGAGTGTTTGGCAAGTTAAATTTAGCCTATTGATGTAAGCTGCATTCCATTCACAACAGACACAGGGACACACGCACAGTTTGGCTTTAGTGTCCGGGAGTGTGAAGATCAGGGAAGATCAAACTACGGACTGTAGGTTGACCCCTGAGTCTCCGTCTCCCCTTCAAGGATACAGGTTGCACCCTAGGGATATCATCACAGGTACGGACAAGTCTTGTTAAGGTGTATTTTGCAAATTTACTGAATATTTACATTTTGTTTTAGTTAGAATAAAGAGGAAAGTCCTTATTGTAATAAAAAAAATGCCTACTCTAACAGTTTATTTTCTATGAATTATACAAGTCATTTTCTAATGACCTTATGGACATGCAACAGCTGATGGATTAACAGCTAATCATAAATATTTTCTGTCTTTAAAATTATGTTGCTGTACTTTCACTTAAGTTTGCTTGCAAATAATTTCAAAACAGTTTCAAATAGTTTGATTGGCACAATTAATATCTTTAAAGATTTTATTTTTAAGTATGTTTTTAGCATTGTGCCATCTAACATCATGGTCTGCATTTGACAACAAATATATATATTTAATTGCACTGGCCACTTGCAACATAAGAAAGTAATTTCATATATTAAATTCATGTAATGTTTTTTTAACTGCTGGGTATTTCTTATTTAAAAAAAAATGAATAAAAAGTTGGGACAAAATATTCACCTTTGACCTTTAAGCAGGTGAGCTATCTTGTGACAACATTAGAAAAAAGATGCCTCTAACGTTAGCTCACATACTCAAAAATTGATCTGTTGACCAGATTTAAGAATTACATGCCTGGTACCAATGGAAGTACAGTGGGGCTTTAGGATTATGCAATACATTGTAATTTGTTAAATGTAACCTCTACACAGATTATTGGAACATGACAAACACTGATATTACAGATTTATTTGAAGGGGGAACCTTTTGAATCATTTCCAAATACAAATACATGGTGACCGCAGATAGAGGATTTTATAGATTTTAA
Source organism: Acanthurus tractus (assembly GCA_029783725.1). NCBI lineage: Eukaryota > Metazoa > Chordata > Actinopteri > Acanthuriformes > Acanthuridae > Acanthurus > Acanthurus tractus. The sequence continues at coordinate 855,266 of JAQNCA010000024.1, forward strand.
AAAATGTATTAGTGTATTATGTAACAGAAAAGAAAGGGACAATTACTATGCTATTATCACTTTTTCTTTCCTTGTCACCTTTCAAATATTATCTGTTTTATATTGACAACATTACAAAGTTAGGGTTTTTTTGTCTGACATCTGATGGAAATGACCTTACATTTGAACACCCTGCAGCAAACTCCGTAACCCATCCATGTACGGCCTAGAGCTGCGCTATTGTTGGGGGTCATAGTTTTAAGATTAAAACTCCTTTATAACTTTGGCAGACCAACTACATCCTGTGTCCTGTATATGTTTGCAGTACTCCTGAGTTCTGCCAACCTTGCCAAAGCTACAATGTCACAATTCTGTACAATGCCAGCTGGAGAGAGGAAGAAGTGTGCAGCAGCTATTTGCCGAGAGATCCATGGTACCAATGGTATGATGTTATAGCTGAGGCTCAGAAGACAAATACACTGCTGCAAGAAAATATCCATTCTGATCTGAGTTCAAAATGTCAGGGCTGCTCTCCAGCACTCACCATAAATAAACTAACTACCTATGGTGGCAAATCCTTTGTCGTTGTCCTTTTCAAATGTCTATTTCTGGGGAGGGGAGGGAAGTTGTGAGGGCCAACTGTGTGGCTGTTTGTTATGTGACGATCTGTGACAGCTGGGGTACATTCCGTCTGTAGTGCTGGATGAGAAAGCATCATGTACATCCAAAACTAAATCTCATGAACAATGATAACTCGTTTTCCATGACAAGGATTATTACAAAATGGACAATATAAATTTTGTGACACTTTTGATGTCACTTGTTGGTGGTCTGTCGATTCTACTTAGCTGACAAAATGATGTCAGCCGTCTTTTTGTGCGTGCACGTGTGTGTGTGTATTTATATTTCATATCCAGCATTTCCCACCTCTAAAACCAGAGCTGGATTAAGCTGCTAAGGGCCCCCAGGGTGAAAATAAACTGTCTGCCATGATACCCACTATCCTCCTCCAAGCAAGTTTGCGCTAATTTGATTATTCACAAGTTATTTAGAAATACTCACTTTGTAAAGATAATATTGTCGTCTATGGATCAGTTTAAAATGCCGCAACAAGGTGATTTACCATATTAGTCGGATGTCTTTTGTGTGTATTGTCAAACAATTTTGCAGTCAATCCTGTAATCATGATTGAAGGACTGTTAACCTTTTGGAAGATGTCCACTTCTTACTGTCATGGCAACCCAATAACATCAATAACAAATCTTTTGCTTGGTTATTTAGCAAATTACAGAATTAACCTCACCTGAATAAAACATTTTGTTAGTTTAAGTGTTTCTGTTTTTTTTTCATCTACAGTTACAAAACTATATTTATTTAAATATTGTTTATCTCAACTTTTGTTCCTGGCAGAGAACGGGATGGATCTCGGAAAGAAGCTCAGCACTCCAAAAGACATAATGTTGGAGGAGTTATCGTTACTATCCAACAGAGGCTCCAGGCTTTTCAAAATGCGCCAGAGGAGATCTGAAAAATATACATTTGAAAGTATCCAAAATGAGGCAAACACACAGCTAAATGTGAGTTCGTTTTTGTGTGTCATATTTTAAAATATTCAAGTCATTGGATATTTTGAACACTGCTATGTTTCTTAAAAACGTGGTTTGTTTGTATCTATAATTTTGGCATTAGTGCTGTCTACATGAATATTTGTAAAATTTTCTGTGTATGACTCATCAAGCATATTTATCAGGAAAAATGCTCTTGAGAAAGTGTTACAACACAGGGGTGATAACAGAGACATGTGCCATGTGCCTTTTGCATCCTCCAGCCTCCAACCGTCCTCCTCTGAGAGGCTGCTCGGGCACTTTGCTGTTTATCAGTGTCTGCTGATGTGTTTCTGTGTGTGTATGTGAGTGTGTGTGTGTGTTATATAGTTAAGAGTGTTGATGTACATATATATCTGAGTGTACAGGAGGCAAGCAAAGCTATAAATGCGCCAACTTTGTCTTTCAACTGATAACCAAAACTCATGAAAGGTCCTGTACTTGATTGTGTTTCTCAGAATGACCTTTTAGCAGAGAATGCAAGGGCTGTGGAAATTAAAGTGGATCCACCAGCTGATGGAAATGCTGCTAATCAGGAAAATACCGTTACAGGTAATTATGCTGTTTTGTCACTGAAGTTGTTTATGTTGAATCTAGTGTATTAAGTTCAGTCTTACACCAGCCCCGCCCTTGACTGGACTTTATGGTTAGCAGCTGAAACTGGTCAGTCAGCTCCACGAAAGATTATTATTGCTTGGCCCAGCCAGACTTTCTCTCCTCTTCCCTTTTGAACACCTGGCAGAACATGGAAGTATCCTGATGGAAGCTGATAAAGACAAGTGCTCCGGTTGAGTTGTGGGTTTACTCAGGTTTCAGGGTCGCAAAGGGGTAACTTATTCTGACATGCCCCCCTGGACAAAACTCCTGCTGTCTACCTGATTCCTTGGCTGGCTGGTCAGCTAGCAGGAAGTCCCTGCCACTGCTAGTGAAAGATATGAAAACAGGAAAATATTTTAATAAAATATTTCAGCTGGGTAAGTCGTTGGCACCAGCAGACAACACGCTGGGTTTACAGTGTCTCTGTGTGGAATCTATACAGCTAAATCCTCCCTAACACCAGATCAGACTGATCATTCAGGGTGTACCAGAGATCCAGGATTTGTTCTGGAAACAGGCCTTGACTGTTGGTTAGTCTGAGACAGACTTGTTTCTTTGTCTGGTTCCCAAAACGACATGATTTTTCATAGCCATTCTTGATCTCTACAATCTGCACCAGTACCACTTCCATTAACCTGAAAAAAGCACACTTTCATGTCAAAGTGACACTAGAATACAGCAAATATGTGCTTTGCCTCCTAGGAAACATGAGTACAACAGACAGCCGTTTAGCTACTCCTTGGCTTGTCCTACTGTCAAGAGATCTGTGGACATGATGCTCCAGCGGCTGCACAGCCAAGGCATAAAGGTCCTCTTTTACCTCCATGACCTCTTTGCCATGGCCAAGTCCAAATCATGGGCTATGATCCACACGGCTCAGTTAATGTAACATCTAACTGAGCTAGTTTGCACATTTGCAACAGCAAAGAAGGCTGCTTTACACCTTCTCCAATCTTCATCTCATTTCTCCACTGCCAGAAAAATGAAGACGGGTGGTTGATGGTCATCCTGGAAGCCCTGGAGTGTCACTCAGTGAGCCTCTATAGCACTTTTCTCTGAAGGCCTTGTCATACAAGACAGCTTCACTGCTAGCGCTGACCACAAAAATAAGAGTGAGCGAGCCAAGTGCTCTGTTGGTCCAACCAAGCTGAATGCTGCTTCGTGCTGCTTGCTACAGGGCTCAGAACAAACCCCTACTTTGTCTTCAAAGGGGCTTCTTTAGGTTGAGAATAATACAGCAGAATAAATTTTGGGCACACAGTTCCCGTCAGAAGTGTAATAAAGCTGTTGGTGTGATGAGGTAATGGAGGGGCCAATGAGGAGCCTTGCTAGAACACCTTGTTAATATATCATCCAAGCTTATAGGCAGGCAGAAAGAAACCTTACCTCTGTAGTTGGTGCACACTCCACACACAGCGTGGCAGTGTTGACAGCCCTGTTCAGTGGGATGAGTGTTGAGGACATATGCATGGCAGCATCGAGGTCTGTGCCCTGTCTGTACATATGATCACATGGTTCAATCTCTGGGATGTGACTGGCTTCTTTTTTAAGTGCCTTTCCTTGCTGAAATGATTCATACAGGTACACACATATCATAACCTTGAGTTATTATCATTAGTCCAGATTTAAACATTAAAAACTCATAATTGTTAGTCAAATTAAATGTCCTCACATTAACACTGGGAAGATTTGGTCACTGAGTATCATTCCTAGATCTGCTATGTCTGCCATCGTCAAACCTTCTTTCAAATGAAGCCGTTGAGCTGCACAGTTAAATAAGAGCATCTGATTATGTAATGCTGTCATAATAATGACATATGGCATTGCTTTGCATAAAAGCTGGTCTTACTGCAACTAATTTGAATAGCTTGACCCTATGTATGTAACCCTGATAAATTATACAAGCTTTTCCGCTTTTTTTTAATGCTATTCTATTTAAGTAGCTGACAGAGCCCTGTGCATATTCTAAAATACTCTAGTAGGGTGTCGTCCCGTGTCGACACTTTATATGATGAGTGCACACTTCAACTATGTGCTATTTTAAGGCCTCAGATCGTAGTGATGGACAACTCAGTCTGCCTGTGTAAGTGTTCTCTAAGCACAGTCTCTATTCATAATCCTATCCACTCCAAAACTTTAGCCCCCCTACAAAATAAAGCTACAGAAAACAGCTCAGCATTAACCTGCTACTGAAAACCACACTGTCTGGTCATACTGTTGCATCATTTTTATCAATCTAGGACAAGCCTCCATAATTGAATCCTCTCATTTTTGTCTCTGTTTCTGTTCTCTGATTGATAGAAGTGAATGCAGAGAAGTTAAACGCATCCACTATGTTCAAGTCCTACCACTCCCCGTGGGAGCAGGCGATCCTCAGTGACCCCGACCTTGCTGAAACCCTCAAACTGAAAATGCCAGCCCCAGACCCAAGACCAGACCTCCCTGAATACAGATGTTTTAACCGGTGAGAAAAATCCCATATTTTAATGGATGATTAAGACAAAGAGGGCCATTAACACTAAATATCAATCGCAGGGTGGCCACTCCTTTTGGCGGCTTTGACAAGGCACCCAGGGGAATCACATTCAAGCTGCCTGAGGTGGATCTGAACCCTCCAAGTTACCCAGAGCTGCAGGAGCCAGGGGTGAAGAGGCCCACCTTCAACAGGACAGCCCAAGGATGGATATCTGAGGGAACCCATCTGATCCTACCCACCATTACCCTGGAACCCATTAATGTTCCAGAGTCTGATGACCTTTAAATGGTCTGTTTCTATGTAATCTGGCAACACGATCTTGGCTATAAAATTTTGGCCCCACCTGTGATGACAGCAAAACAGCCAGCCAGCAGCACAGTCCCATTTCCTTACCTTTATTTAGTTTAACTCAGTGGACACAAAAATGTTGCATGCATTTGTTGACTTGTGTGTTTGCTGTACACTTTTCAAACTGTGATCAGAGAAAATTCTGTAAATAGCAAAGTGAATGTGCCATGCATGATTCCTGCAGGCGAAGTGTTTTCACTGACTACTGAGAGCCAAACTGTAACTTTTATAAATGATCAATTGAATAGATAAATATCTCATGTAAATAAAGAATGAAACTAATTTATTGATGGCATCCAACTGGAACATGCAGTAAGTTATATGTAGGTAGTATTGATGCACAGTATTGCATGTATATCTACGGTCTAAACTATCTTATAAAAAAGAAACTGATTATGTTTATTGCATTTCATTTATTGCCATATACAAAGGTTTAAAATGTTATTACAGCAAGAAATGCTGAATGTAAAGATTAATTGAGATATTAATTCAGTTTAATCAACGATATGATGCAAAAAAATGTCAGAAATACATTTTGATTTATAGATTATATTTATAGAAAAATAAAGAATAAGACCTCTGTTGTAAAGCTCTGTTTTTTTTGACTGTTAAAGAATAAATTATTTGACTTTACATCTTAACATTTAAGGAAAAAGCATGAGAGTCACAGAATGATGACTGAGGAAGTTGAACTTTGACTACAAAGACAAGAAACTGTGCCCATCACATTGAATTGGCTGTTAAAAAATAAATCTTTGGGTAGCATTACATGCCAGTATTCATACTTGTCATCATCGTATTTATCAGAATAGTGGATCTGTTTGTGTGACATGACAAAAACCTTATATTAATGCCAAATATCCTAATGAGAAAATGTATTTTAGTATACAACTTCACATTTGTCGACAGAGAAAAATGTGGATTTACACATGAATATATTTCAGAACTGTAGAAACATAATGAGAACTCCACACACTAAACAGATAAGTGAACCTGGTCTTGAATTTAGTGGAATAACACTTGAGAGAAAACACAAAAGCTTGTTCTGTATCTTTTTCAACGACAAATTTACTTGAACTATGCTAAAATTGTACTTTCCTCCTATGCCCACACATATATAGCATACATTTTTTTCATTGACAAACTCAATAAACATAGCTTTTTATACTGTGAATTATAACTGCACATACACCCCTCGATTACAGGACAGTTTACAAAAGAGAGAGAGAAATGAGTGAAAAGTCATAAGAAAACTTAAAACACAGCTATCATTTCTCCAAAACCTTAGTAGTAATCAAAAGAACATACTTGCCATTCACAGCAGTACATCAATTTAGGTGCACAAAACAGTTTCTCTGTTTCTTTACCTTCATGTTGAGAGATTTAACTTTTTTTAAATTTCAAAAAGTAATAGCTGTACAATCTTTCTTTAAGCCACCCAACATGGTTTTATAGTTACATATTCTTGGAAATTTAAGTATAGAGCGTACTGTAAATTGGAGGCAGTCTTTCTTTGACAAAAGTCTGAGCACTGATAATAATAGAACAGCACTAAAACTACTGTATCAACTTGAGCTGCCCTCATAGCCGCTGAGTTTGGTGGTAACACGTGGATATAAATATAGTTGCTGGAAGTCTATCTGAGTCACTTTTTTAGAAGAGACTGAACTACTACACACCAGAAAGCGAAAAAAGAAAGAACAAAACAGATGCAAAACATTGACTCCAAAAATAACCTGAAGAAAAGTTCAGTTTGACAGCTCATCTGAACAAAACTCAGCTGTGCAACATTCAGACTGAGAAATGAGACACCTTATTTTTGTCAGCTTTTTTTCTTTTCTTTTTTTTTATAAATAATACCAAAACCTCTTCATGTGTCTCAGGGGAGGTTTCAGTTCTATTGCTGGAGCCAAGATAGGATCACAGAAATGCACACACTGTATTTATACACATCCGATAGACTGCACATGGTCCATACTTTATTCAAGGGTTTAATATATCAGAATCACAACGATGCCTTATCTATGCTCACTGCATTCACAATTACAGAGTATCATTGAGCTTGTTTTCTCTAAATCTGTGATAAAACCGTTCCAGTTTAATATTCGTAAACAGATTTCAGTGTTGGACTCGAAATCAGTGGCGACTTCTCGGTGTAACAACTAATGAAGAGCAAATTTACACTATTTTTCACAGGCTGGTTGCCATGCTGTAGACTCTCACACATTTACACACACACACATGCACACACACACACATACTCATGCAGTACTGTGAATAATCTACTGGGATCCACTATACACACTGTATTTAAATAAATGAGAAAAGCAGCATCTGATCAACACTTGGCATGGAGCATGTGGATTGGAAGCACTGTGTCAGGTCCACTGTATAATTAAATCAATCATTTTATCCTGGATTTCTACAATGAATTTCAAAATCTAACACAGCCTTTTTGGTGTATTGCATAATAAAGCTATATGCCAAAACATCCCAGGAAAAACTTTGTTCTATTTTGGACAGATCCGCTGAAAACAAGAGGAGAGAAATGCCAATTACTGAGAGTCCGTTTTGCTGACTCTGGCTTGTGTGCACCATCAGCCTCTTTTAGCTGTCCTGTCTACACTTAAAACCTGCTCAACTCTGCAGGCTTTTCCCCTTCCAGGCCCTCCATCTGCCCTGATTTTTGTGATTCCATGTCCTATTTACTGCAAAGCTAGAAAGGATTGTTTCTCATTTTCTTTTAAAAATGAACAGGGATACATTATTTAATTTTTAATTATTACAATTATATCTAAAGTTTATTGATTTACATTGCTTGGCTCTTTTTTCTCCTTTCACTTTTCCTTGTGTAATTGTATTTATTGGCAATATTACTAGTATTTCATCATTAACTAGTTAATTATATAATGCACATCCATAGCCATTATAATATAATGATGGTTGATTATTAGCCCCATTTCCACTAAAACATTTGTCTTTACTGACATTTTTTAGAAAACATTTATTTCAATAACTGCAGACTATGACATGTGTAAAGTTACTTTTTTATTAGTAAAGTTACTTTTTCGAGCATGACCTGGCTGGCACAAAGGGTTATTGGTAGAGTGTAACAATGATGTTTCCCTTGTGAGAAACATTATGGTTCCTAACTTTATTCAAAGCTAGTGAGTGGAGTACTGGTATGCTCAGAATGTATGTTCTATTTGCTAGCCAATGAACAGAATGTATGCTATGCAGCTAATGTATTTAAAGCAATTCAGAATAACTCTAAGATACAACAACCATTCAGAAAATGAACATTTTCATAACAATTTGCCATCATAATCAATAGTGATATAGCCCATGTAACCCTAATTTTACACTCTAGTTTCCTGCTTCTCAATATTTTTGACATTAATGAAATAAGAAAACAGAACAGTGTTTAACATTGATTGTACCTGCCCAGGTTGAACAATGGCTTCTGTATGGAAACATGATCAACCCAAACCACATGCATAAGCTCAACACATCATTATACTTAAATAGCACCCTTTTTGAAATGATGACAACTTGCTAAGGTAAATATTATTATTAGTAGTAGTAATGGTGATAATAGTAGTAGTAATAGTAGTAGAAGTAGTAGTAGTAGTAATAATAATAATAACAATAATAATAATAATAATAATAATAATAATAATAATAATAATAATAATAATAATAATACATTTGTTAATGATGATTTCAGTTGGGAAAATAATTAAAAAATCAGGAGATGATGTGCCCCTGCCAAAATATATGCTACAAATATGGCCCTGAGTTTTAAATATTTGTATTTCTTTTTGATGAGTGTTTATTATTTTGTGTTGTTTGCACCTGTGCAACAAACGATAACAAAGAAGTTGAAAGATTTAAAAAAATGTATTTCCCAGAATACCTTTTCATGGCAATTGTAACATATTTACACAATTGGTATTTCACATGGTCTCCAAATTAAATATATATACGGTTTTCTCTTCTGTTGTTTGACATTTAAGTGAGGGAGCATTAAAAAAGGAGGGTTTAGTCCCCACAGTGC
>JAQNCA010000024.1:886844-904796 GCA_029783725.1 Acanthurus tractus
CCACAATGCTATCTCCCTTTTACAGCTGCAGTAGATAGTAAGGATAGTAAGGTGTTGTAAAAAGGAAAAAACATATAAACATAGTAACTCCGTGCTGTACGCCCAAGAAGGTCAATGCACTCTGTGGATGAAACATTTTACAAACTATAAATATTTCAGTGGAGCATCGACCCAAGCAAGAACAAGGCTTGAAGCAGAAACTATACCAGAAAGCCATTGGTTTGATCCTTGAACTGGCAGGATGAACCTGGATGGAGGAGTTGAGAGAGCAGTTTACTCTCAGAGTCGTTACCAATAATGTGGGTCTCTTGATACCACTGGATCAGATTGTGCCTGTATTACTATATTGTTGACCTATTTCTGTTAGGACTGGAGACAGATTTTTTAAAAGCTTAGGAGAACTGAATTTAAGATTTCATTGAGTACTTTTAAGAAACTTCAAGACCAGACTCTGGGTTAAGTTTTAGAGTTTTATTATGTTTTGTTGTTTACCAATCCGTGCACGAGCGGAGGTCCTCATACAACTAAGACAGTTACGCTTAACTGTCTTAGTTGGAAAAGCACTTTACACAATAAAGAGAAAAAAGAGCATAGTTGTTAACAAAACCAAGTTATTACAAAAAGGTTAATAATAAAAAACACAGTACAAACTGTTATGTTATAGAAACTTTGCAGCTTTTTGGGGGGGTGGGCAAAATAATTTAAAAAAGGCTGACAGGCTTTAGCTATCAACACAAAAAGCTTTTTTATCGCTGACATTCTAACTTATTATGGTAAGAATCTCACAGAAATCTCACCGGGCAAAAAGAAGGGTACTGGAATTTGTATATTTCACCCAGATGAGTTGCAGCTATAAATGGCAACTGTTTTTTTCCCTCTATGAAATGTCAACATACTTGTGGTGTCACCAAAAATTTTTGGGCTTATTTGTAAGCAAACAATTGTCCAACCTGCCCACCCAGAAGACAAAGAACAGCGCTAACATTTATTTGAAATGAAGTCCAACATTTACTTCTCTTTCACTTTGATTTGGTCTTCAGCAGCTTTATTGGTCTTCAACTTTCTTCATGACCAGCAACACTTGCCTATTTGCTAGTAACTTTTTTTTTTTTGGCAACTGGCACAACCAGCACAAACTGTGTTTTTGACCACATGATGAATTCATTTCAATTGACTCCCATAGTTTTTCTAATTTAATTTTTTTATCCGGGTAGCCTGGATGAAACTGGATGAAAAGGGTTTTTGTTTTTTGTTTTTTTATAATTCTGCAAAATACTCTTTCATATAGATGGGTAGACAAATAACAATTAGGGGAGATTAAAAATAATATACAGAAAAGAAACCAACACTGCATTATGGTAAAGAGACCCTGGTTTTAGTGATTGTAATCTTCTGCACGACCACTAGAGAGAGCAATTTACAAAAGAATCTGTATAATCAAGCAATTACTAAAATGTCTCTGGTGTACAACGCTGTCTTAGTTGAAGTATTTTCTTCAAAAAAGAGGCAATGAGCAGGTTGATAGCAAAGCTTTAACACAAAGGCAATATTAAAAAGTAACCACTTCTCAAGACTATTTTATTATATATATATCCAACAAAAACATTGTTAAAACAAAACAATCATGTCTTACAAGCGCGGAAATGCACTTTTACAGTACAAGATGCACCTGTTTGTTTCTTATACAGGAAACCAAATGTTGCAGAAGATTCCTTACATTGACAATGTGAGTCTTATTGATAATCAATTTGGACGCTAAGAGTTGAAAAGTGTGGTACAATTCCGCACAAGAAATAAATCAAATACATAGATCACATAGTTTAACTTATAGAGGCACAAACAGTGGTTTGATCCATTTTAAGTTTATTTTTTCCTCTTTTGTCACTGTATTTTCTGCTTTATATCCTGCAGGTCATAAGTAGATTGCAAAAGAGAAAAAGAGAATAAATATCCAATAATCAAACAATGCTAATAAATACATAATGACAGATTTTTTAAGAATACCTCAATTACACCTAAGGTATGGTGCGACTGAAACATATTAAGCACTCTCTATTTTAGATATACAAAATAAAGTAAGTAAGTAGTATGGTGTGGTGTGATGTAGTGCTCATTTTAAACAAACAATAGTTCTGCAAATACATGATGATGTGGGTTTACTTTTGCGTGGATTCAACATAAGTAATTTGTGACTTTTAAAGTATGATTACATATGAAATACATCTCTGAGTTGTGTTCTATGTATCTACTGAAGCTTTTGTGCCAAAAAAGCTGTTGAACATAGTGATATGAATTTATACAAATACAACAACTCTGATTTCTAATTTAGCATTTTTCAATGGTCTTGATGTTATTATAACATTTATTGTTATAGTTATTAACTTGAACATCCAATGAGAAAAAAAAGAGGGATTAATAAATATTAGATGTAGTGTAACCTAATGGCACAAACATGATAAAAATCTATAACATAGTTTTTACTACACTTATAAGTCTTTAATTTACACTATAAATTTTTGTTATGCTTACATTTAAATGTAAAAATAACAATGATTTACAATTTATTTAATTTTCTTTAAACATTTAAAGTGGATGGAAAATGTTTTGCTAATCAAAACCTTTAGTGACATAAATACAGTAACAGTGTGAGAATAGTTTGTCAGAAAAAATTTTTATCAGCTTAATTGTAGCAAATACTGCATCACTAACCTGTACTACCCATGAAGCACTTCACTGCTGTGTCTGTGATTAAAAACATAGTGAGGTCATGACAGATCACGGTCACGCAGAAATAAGCAGCGAGAGCAACAGTGCAGGTTCACATATACATCATACTAAAAATATCATTCTATCTGTGACTAGATCGTCGATTTGTTTTCACCTGCTCATCCCAGCCTAAAAATGTGTGATTACAAGATTTTGACCAGACAGTATTGTTCCGAAGCCTCTGTTTGACGACACTCACAACGTTTTGTGTTACGTCTGAAATGTTAAGCTTTCACTGTGTTTGACTCTGTGTCAGTGGGCTTTCTGGACAAAAACCACACTTTCATTGGTTCCTTTTTCCCCTTCATCGTGACGGGGCCCCGATACTCTAAATTAAACTGAGGATCCGCATTCTCAGCAGACTGCAAACACCTGGAGAACAACAGGAATGGCATTTAAATCACTCTTATTGTATAACATGGGGAATTTGTTTCTCTCAGTAACCATCTGATTTTTGCATCATTAAAAAACAGCATATCTACTGTCCAAAACAACACTGCTACTGGTTTATGCTTTGAATCCATTTGACATGTGCATAAAGAACAACCATAAAGGTTACTACTAACATTTTATTAACAAATTACAAACTGCTTTTAACACTGTTTAACAAAGCTGCATAGCTCATTCAAACTCACCATTTTTTTCCTCTCTTAAAACCTTGTAATAAAATACAAACAGGTGATTAACAAGGGGGTACCTTTACTTACCGGTATGTATATTCTGAGACATTTATTTTCCCCTTTTCACCAGTAGTTTCTGTACGACTTGTGAGGTTTACTGTATTCCCAAAAAGACAATATCTGGGCATCCTCTGACCAATCACCCCAGTCACTACTTCTCCTGTGTGGATCCCGATAGTAATCTGAAAAACAAAGAATGAAAACGGAGACTCTAAATACATTCTAGTCGTAATTAAACTGAATGTAATAAATTTGCCACAAATATACCCGCTTCTTGTAAAAATACTGGCAAGACCAGTTAAAATATTTATGATAAGACACCCACAGCATTAATCATTTATCTGCAACATATTAATTACTAAAAGCAGCATGACAAACCTGATGTATCCATTTTATAACAGAAAAATGTAATTTAAATGAAAAACTATCCTAGTATTTAAATCTACATTTGTAATGTCAGTGACTAGATAAATAATTTCTGTTCCACAATGAGAGACACAAAACTGTCAGCAACTTTCCAGCTGAATGCTCGTTTTATTCTGTTGGCACAAAATCTTAAAACTATCACCCGAAAAAGTGCAACAGTTGGTGGGTGGATTTGAGATTAGGTTTGCCAGAAAGCATTCCATGCAAGGAATAAGATTGTTTTTTTAGATTTGCAATAAACCAAGGGTTCCAAAAGTGGCTCTAAGCAATCTACAGACTAATATTTACACTTGAACTTGTAGGCACTTCAGTGCTTGTTGTCTTCAGAGCATGAAGACGCTCCGAGTGTCTGAGACAAATGAGAATCTATTATTAGACATGGAATCGTGAGATGATTTGAGTCTGTTTCTGCTGCTAAACTGAACCCCTCTTCAGACAGTGCCATGTCCAAAAATAAACAGCTTTTGTTAACCAGACATCATTTTCCAAAGTTAAGTCTCATCAGTCAATGATACAATAACAATCTCCAAGAGTCAGTTAAACAAAAGTCTGCTGTTTTTTATCCAACTTCTCACTGCTCATTACCTCAACGTGGAAATATGTCCAGATGCACAGATTATTCTAAAATTAATCAGCAAAAAACCCTTGAGGACAGACTGTTGGTTACATTTGATTCAGCTGCATAAAAGGTATTACATGCTTTTTTTTTTACAATGTGAACTTTCAAAGCCTTGTTACAAATCTAACAAAGCTTCAAAATGCTTAAATTCTCTGTGCCAAAACAAGAAACATTGCTAAACATTGTTCGGACTCCAAAATAATTAAATGGGTGAAGAAAAACCTCACATAAATCTTGACACAGACATACAGTGTACAAGGAGGAATGGAAAATCTAAATACTGAAGATGGAAACTTTTGTGACCAATACTATACAAAATTATAATAATGTCTTCAGATTGACTAAAGTTAAAAAATCTTGAACACTTAAAAAGAAAACAAAAACATTTAATTACAATGCATTTAAAATATTCTTAGAATTTCAGCAGAATTTTTTATATTAATTCTATCAACACATTCTTTCTTTTATCCCAATTATTCTAAATGTCCTTCTCTACACTGCAGTCTTAAAACATAATTCTGAGTGTATAAGCTTATTTTATGTGTTCTCTGTAGTTTAGCAGATGCAAAATATTTAAAAATAACTAAATTTGCTACAGAAATATAGAAAACTTTACGGAAACCTAGGGATCTTATCACACCTGTACTGGTTCATCATCCACTTTGACTTGTCCTGCAATCTCCAGCATGTCAAGAGCGAGGTGGCAGATGGACTTGGCGTGGTGTGTGCATGGCTCTGGCAGGCCGCTCACTGTCATGTACTTGTCACCCACTGTTTCCACCTGTATAAAGAGAAGCATTTTGTCATTCTTTGTAAATTATATCATAACCTATTTTGCTTTGCTTTTCTTTTTCTTGTGGCTCATGTCAAATCATCTGCTCTCACTGTGCTGCAGAGAGGGTTTTTTTTTGAACGCACAGCAAAGCTATAAATAAACTGAAACACCCTGAAATAAACACTTAAACACTTACATCAGCTTTAAGACATTCAGGGCCTCTTTGAGCCCTGCTAAAACACTGGGACCACCTAGCCATTCGGCTTGTAGAGTAAATATTACTTCTTTTGGTGACCCAGTGCCTGAAGCCGATCCCCTGGAAGTGCTGAGGTCTGTTTGACTTCTTAAAGTGCATTCTTGTCTGAAAGCCTGGAGTGTAAATCTGCTGCATGAGGCCCATAAAGTGGTGAAGATCCTCTGTAAAACTGCACTGTGTTTACAAGTCAGATCCACTCTTCTTATGGTGAAAAACTCAAGTCAATTGATATAAATACTCTCGTACTGACTTATATGTGCATAATCACATGACATTATTCACCAGGACAGTCCATTTGCTTCACTGGTGTGTTTAAGAACTTTCAAATTTTAGATAACTGACTTTATCACTCTTCTGCACTAATCCTTCTCCTTTTATTTCTAAACTAATCCTTTTTTATTCCTTTACGGAGAGAAATGTACACAAGTGCATGATATATCGTCATGGTAAAATTCTTGCTTCCGACCTTGTATACATAAGGGTTATTCCGTGAGTCTGTCAAGATGTCAAAACGTGTGTAAACATCATTGAGCAGGTTGACTATCTTGATGGCTCCCTCGGCTGAGGCGTGCTTGCTGCAGAAAGCGTTGAATCCAACGATGCCACTGAAGAGGATGGTCACGTTGTCGTAGCGTTTTGCCGGGACAGGCCGTTTGTGTCGCAGCTCATTGGCAACAGATGGCGGCAGTACGGAATAGAGCAATCTACAACAGGAAGAGAGGGGAATATTTTAAAGAGAGAGCCTAGTTATGGTGCTCCTGAGGCGCAGAGTAATGGGCTGGGGCTGTCAGACTGAACTCCATCATTTGGATCAGCATTTTATTTCCTCACCCACCACCTTTTGGTCATTTCGCTACGCAAGCTGCTCTGAGATGGGAGGGTGGTGTTTCTATGGTAACAGGTTAGATCATGGCTGCTGTTAACAGCAAAATACTTTTCATGATGCATCATAATTTGAGGACACATGATACATACAGAACATAAAACAGTCACCACACAAACATCTTTACAAACATCCAAACCACAAGCCTTATACAGGGGTGAACGGTGTTTTTCTCTCTGTAAGACACTTGCCTGAAAAGCTGCTAAAACAGCATAAATGTATGCTTTCATTATCAGAAAACACAGAGTTCTAAAGCTCTTAAAAGGCAACAGCAGCGCTCCAGTAGTTCTCTTAAATATTTAGAGCTGAGCCACGAATTCTAATCAATGTTTTGAAGCCCGAGGCACTTTGGAGCAGAGAATGGTGAGAATAATAATATAGTGATCCACCGACCGAGTGAAGTCTTTTCCTATGAGAACATAGGGCAGCTAGAGGAGGCTTAATAAAGACCTCGCTCCACCTCCGTGCTCCTCTTCTACCGTCACATGCTGCTGTGCCAAATTACTATGGCAGGTTTTTTTCTGTAAGCCCGATCAAAACCAACTGTCTTCAGCCTTAACAGGGACCGAGGAGTAGCTTCAGCAAAAAAATCTACTTGGGTATATATAACTATATATATTCTGACCCTTGGTGGTCATACTGTCACAAAGCCTCAACATAACAGTATGGGACCAAGACCTGAAAGCATTCTCAGTGTTCATGTCTAAAGTCTGTCCTTTAAAGGGAATGAAGAGGCTACTCCTTTATTTCACCAAGACAGACTAGTGAACAATCTTTGCCCTCTATTCTAGAAAAGATGAAAGAAAAAAAAGCAGTGTTTTGATAGATTCATTGCAGTGAGCTTGATAAACAACCTAATGACAGGGCAATTGCACATAATTATGACTGTGATAAACAATTCTTCTCATTATTTACTGGTGGAAAAAAGTCTGTTTTGGGAATGAAAAAGACAAGTTATTTCTTACAGTCAAATAAAACGTGTATTTTTGGTGCCTAACACTGTGATGCCTCTCTGATGTTTTTATTAGGTAGGTGTGACATAGTATTACCTCAACAGGCCTCTAAAAACAGTTAAATTAAACAATTTAAGAAGAGCTCACAGGTCACAGAAATATGTCAGCTTCCACAGTTTTTTTCAATTACACTTTACTTTGTTTTTGAGTGTCACAGGCCAAAAGGTTTCGGAGCCACTTGCTCAGAGGGCAAATTTCTGACATTAGCAATTGTTTAAATGCCGTAGTTTGAAGTGTTTGACCTGCAGCGCAGTATATGTATGAATGAAAGTTTGTTACGTTTAATTCCTCCCCAAACAAGCAATGCTGATTGAGATTTTTAATGGTGCGGCTTTTCCAGTGTTTGTGTGATTACTCTCACTGCCAGAAGGGGGAAACAAAAATTCTCCACAGCAAAATAAAAGTATTTGATAAAGTACATTTTTATTTCTGACATTGTTGATTTTTGATCAAATAATTGTCAAGTGTTTCTTAAACTACTGAACACAAAATGTGTTAATCTTTGCTTATAAGTTTCTTAAAGTTATTGTCATTGGAGAAGATTACAGATCTCAACTAGCTACAGCTATAGATAAACCATAATTTTGAATTCGACTCATTTAAAACGAAGGAAAAAAATCCAACCTGTCCGTCTTTTTCTTCTCATCCTCCAGGGCCCGCAGTGTGTGCTGCAGGCGGTCCGTCAAGATTTCCAGCTCCTGGGTCAGCTTGTACTCTTCACGAAACTGCTCGCCCAGCAGCACCAAGTCACGGGTGGCATCATGTAGCGGGATGTCACTGAGGTATAGCCCCCTTCGTGTGAGATCATCCAGGTTCATAACACTAGAAAAGCAGAAGTAGGAGGATACAGTAAGATACTTTTGGTCATTGTTTGTTTTTTTTTGCTGTTTCACAGTAATATGGCTCGAAATGTTTGATGCAAGTCAGTCAGTAGAGGAGAAAGTACAGACTTTATTCTTGTGGTTTTTCAGATCTGCCTCAATTAAACAGAACATAAATTACAAACCACCAGCAATGAAAACACCATTGACCTTTCAGGACCGAGCACACAGTCTCCAGATTAATGCTTCTCTTTTGGGGTGAGGTCAGACTCTGTGTTGTATGAGACTTCTCTTCTCTCAGATGAATGAGCTTGTTTCACTGCTTCAGCCCATCTTATTTCCTGTCACACAGCACACGTTTGTAAAAAAAAAACACTGATCTCATGCACTGCAAAGTGTTTTCGATCTGTGAGGACAAGATCTCTTGACCCCGCCCCCTCATGTCCGATATTTCACATTGATTATAAAAAATGCCACAGAGGCTAATGGAGGTCACAACAGAAGAACCATTGTAATTACCAGCTTATGATTCTTCTCCTCTCTGTTCTTTTAACCATGTGCCTTTACATTTTTTCTGAATGTATAAAAGCAAAATACATTTGAGCTAACCAGTAAACTGTTAATTGTTCAGCTATTCCTAATTACTTAATTAGAATTTTTTCTATTATTTACTATCATTAGACTGTTTCCTTCTGTTTGAGTAACATTTGCTGAAAACTACAGTGCCCTGGTGTTCAAGGCCATTTCAGAGTCTTTTTGATGTGGTGGTGCTTTTTTTTAAATTTTTGTCTTGACTAGGAACAAACACAACAAAGTAGGAAGTGTAAAGTGCTAAGAGAAGACCAACACATGGTAGGTTACTTTCCTGAATATTATCTATACAGTTGAACACAGGAAACAATAAACAAAAAAAAAAATTATGGTTTACGTCGACATGTGGGTCATTTTTTTTTATGAATTTACAAGACAACAGTGATTTTTGTCAAAACAAAATTGGAACTCTGGAACTTTAAAAATTCAGAGCAAAAATCTTCGCCAAACACGTGTGTTCCCATTTGCTGGGTGGAAGGAGAATCAGTATTCTGGTGTGTGTATTTAGTCGGTGCCTCGGTCAGGACAGACTGCACTGTAGGTTTACCTGGGCGAGCAAAGAAAAAGGATGTTCTCTGCCTCTGGCAAGTAAATCATCTGTCCTTTCAGTCTCAGACAGCTGATCTCCACCCCCGTCAGCTCGTCCTCGTTCTCTACAGTCTCCACATTCAGCAGGCCCTCCTGTCAGGATTACATCACACTTATGAATATTTCATCTAAATCTGCCACAGAAGTGGGCACCAGTTCAGCTCACTCTTTATTTTTTTTTATTTTTTATTTTTTTAACTTATGTTTAAGATGCACATTTTACTACTGGAGAGCATTCCTTTCAAATTTTGTTTGTGTGAAGAAAAACTGTCAGCCGTCTTTTTCTTAGATCATAGCTTAGGTAGCATCAGCAGCTGGAGTGGCTTTGAAATCAGTCCCTGGTGCATTTTTCACACATGCATATTCAACTGATTTCTTGCTTTACTGTATTTCACCATTACTTCACTTTTTATTTGATTTCTCAGTGGAATCTGTGTTTCTTATTGAAAAAGTGCTACTTCACCTTTTTACTTTGTCCTTTCTAAGTGTCTCACTTCCCCAAGAACCATCTTTCTAAAGTTGAGCTATGTTATTCAGGGCACTTTGAACCTTGTGTTTTTTTCTCAATGCAAAAACTGCAATAAAAAGGCTGCATATCAATTTCTCTAATTGATTACATGCTCTGCGATCTCTGCATGTAAACAATTTCATCCTTATTAGCAGTGTTGATGAAACCACATAGTCAAAAAGGACCCGCCGCTAAAAATATCAGTGAACTCATGAATATTAACATTTAAGCTTGTAAACACATTCTGCCATGCACACTCAAACCATGTTTTGATCATCTAGACTTGAGTGTGTTTTAATGCTTTTTGTCTGGAAAACTGTGCTACTATAAGAAAAGTATTGAGGTGATTAGATTAACACAAAAACTAAATTATACGTCTTCTCTACCTTGCTTCGCAGAACAAAGACGGTGTTGATGTGGGAGAGGATGCCATGAAAACTGAAGTCAATATGAGGACGGACCAAAGAGAAGACTGAGGGGAGGATACAGGTGCCAGGCTGGAGCTGGGAAATAGAAAACATATGCATATTTGAGTTGCATGATATCAGAAATTATTACTTTATGTACAGAATTAAAAATGCTGCATCCTGGGCATCCAGAAAGTATGGTCTTGTACTGACCTTAAGACAAAAACAAGTCCTACTAAAACATAAAATGTGCTGACTTCATAATGAATAGACTTGCGTACAAAATCCCCACCTGAGGCAGGACTCGATAAATGGCGTTTCCGCACTGTGTGAGCATCAGGTCTTTGTCAAACATGAGGTGGAACGGAAACGCTTTGCAAAAAGTGTACGGGCTGATCCGAGTCTCCTGTGTGCCGTTCTCCTCAAAGCCATCCAAGTCCTCGTAGAACGCCTCCTCCTCCGAGTCCTTCTCCTCAATCAGAAACTTGATGTGGTCACACTCCTCATTTTTTGGTTGGATCATCTGCATCAGAGAAGGGTTAATAATCAAACAAATAGTCATGTTATGGATGCAAAAACTGACAATGATTAAGTTTCAATTCAGCCAAACCTGCTTGTACTGTGGCATTTGGTTACAGCAATAAAATGTTTTTAATTAAATATTTCACCCACACATTATTAGTGTCACTACTTTTATCCAATGAATAATATTACTGATCTTAATTCTATTATCATGAACTAAGACAGGGTAAATGACATTTTTCTGTGGGTTTATGGGCATAAGGAACGCTGCCGTCAAGCAACCGTCTCTGCACCCTGTTGCCACAGCAACAGTGGCTAATATTTCCAGAAATTGGGTGTCACATTTTGAGCGTCTGCCATTTTCTGTTCTTTCATTACACACACAATTGCTGAAAATATTATCCTGTCTGTACAATATGATTAGGTTTGGGAGAAAATGTCGCTCGCTTATTAAACCGAGAGGAAACTCCAGCCAGAGTAGAGAGGATGTCTTAGGAGAATAACATGCCACAGTTGTTGATGCAGATTACAGTCTGTGATTTGTGAGCCGCACATTTACAAACAAGTAAAGACATTAATGACAGTTTATGATGTTGGGTTGTTCACACCAGTTTAGACAAAATCAAACAGCTTGGCCGAGTAAATGGTCAAAGTAAAAAATAGGAATCTCTTCTCAAAATGACCAATCAAAAAAGAATGCAGGCAATAGCCAAACTAAATCCATCCACAGTTTGACAAAGTTAAATAAAACTGTGGAAGAAAAAAAATCTCTCTTGAAAGACTCCTGAGCACTCTATAACTTAGATCTAAAAATATCTCCTGACTCACAGACATCGGCCAAAAACTCACTGCTGAACTGCAGTTGTCACAGCGCAGCTCTGTTCCTGTTGGGTATTTTGGAACTTTCTTTTGTTTAATCTTCACATTATAACCTCTTCAATTATATTCTCAGACACAGGCGCACACGTTTTGACTTAAAACATCACAGGGACGAAAGAGGCTTGACTGAGTGTGGAAGAGAACAGAGAGGAACAGGAAAAATGTAAAGATGTCTTCATTTATCATCAGGAGTAGAGTGAGCGATTAGAGCTGTGGGTTCAGCTCTGCACCAACAAGGAACAAAAGCAGCAAAGCAGACCTTCATCTCTATCTCTGTTCCATGGATTTGTTGGGCGACGGTTTTAATGATGCCAATCACAATGTCTTGCAGGCCCTCTCTCTCAGAGTAATAGTGTAGAATCAGATTGTTTCCCTTCTCCGCATCGGTGCAGCGAAACGAGGGAGCCCTCATCCCGGGATAGATGGTGCCCAGGTGGTCATGCAGGGCATCCAAATTCTGAAAATTAAGAGTAACGATGAAAATGCAATACTCAGTCACAGCAAAGTTAATTAAAATCTTTCTGAGGTATGATGAGTTTGCTGATGAGGCTGCGCATTATACATGAGACCTAAAAGAAGGAGTACAGCTCTTTCAAACTGAAGCATTAGAGGCTAAGATATCCTAACTTTAAATCCCAAGTACGGTCCAAAATGTAAAAAAGCTGGAACCTAAAGTTTCCATAATGCAACACCAGCCTCTTTCATTGTACACCTCCTGAATGCCCAAATGCTCACATCTACCAAACTATATGCCTTCAAATATTACATAGGCTTCTGAAGAAAATTTAACCTCAAACTGCTTCCATTCTGAATGCATCCAAGATGGTGTATGTGTTCCCCCAATGCCGGTTCATGCATATTCGATACGCACCTAGGAACCTTTTGCAAGAGTTTGTTTCTTGGGGGACTGTTCAAAATCATAACTACTAATATGAATGAATAATAATTAATTTGACTGCTAGAGTCAAATAAACAATCTCCACTTAATTTAGCATCTGCTTGAAAGCAAAAACACAAATTATTCATTTTTTAATATAACTGTATATAAATTCAGGCGTCAAGGGGTTAAATTCAATCCTAAACTGCAACAATCCTGATTAAATCACCATGACACTCAGTGGAGCAGCACTACAACTTTGACATTATACAAATTGTTTTGTTTAGTTCTATGATCCAGCTCTCCTGTATTCAAAGAGGAGAGAACCTACCTGCAGGAATTCACGGACATTTGATCCTAACACTCGTAAAATGGTGTCGTAACCCGACTCTTGGCAAAATTCAAAAAACATCTTCCCAAAGAGCTGCAAGATTTCTCCTGCATCAATTTCTGAAAAAGAGAAACAATCTCACTGGAATTCATACAACTTTATATTATTTTTATTCCAATCATTAAAAGTAAAGGCCCACTATCACTTACTTAGAACTTTACTTGCAGCAGCAACAAGATCATATGTTTTGGCATCTTCATATATGATTCTGACCAGGAACTGACCCTCAATATCGAGCTGAGCCTCCCTCCTGGAAAAAAAAGTGAAGTCATTACTCATGAGCTACAGCAAATGTCACAGCAGCAGCAAACACTCGTGGTCGGCATCCTGAACCAGTGGTTTTGCTCTCTTGGAATTTCTTTTCTATTGCTGATAACAGAGGGACTTCTGTATACAGTAATAATTTAATAACTTTTGGGTCGTGTTTGTGCCCAGTTAGTGTGAAGTAACTCAATTTAGGTTACAGTTACATAAAAAAGTACTTATTGTGGTTGTGTATGTTTAAAAACTGCACTGTTGAACAAGGACAGATAATCATATAAAGACTGTAGGTTATTTGCTTAAGAGTGAGTTCAGAGTGCAATTTGCTATTTATATACTTGAAAACTCAATCTATGTAAAATTGTCAAAACCTTAATGAGCTTCTGATTATTACTGTTTAACTAAGAAAACAGAAATGATTTACAGGCCTGACCAGCAACTGCTGTTTTATTTGAATGTGTAACAGCTACAAAAACATACCAAGCCGTGAAAGCTTTTGCAAAGAAAATAAGAGTTCATTTTTAAATTATTCAGCTCATCAGAGATGGAGAGCAGACCAAACATGACGAATTGTGCAATAAATAACAATACGTTAAATTTGCAGCGATAATAAAAGATGCTGCAGGGAGCTCGATTTTTTTGGTGACTTGAGAACATTTACACAAAGCAGCTGCTGCTGTTTTTTTTTCTTCTTTTTTTTTAGGCAGGGTCAAGTCTAGGGCAGCTAAGGCAGTACATGAAAAATACACTTAGACTGAGACGAATATTTCAACATGCTGAAAAACTGGTGTGTTAACCTTATGGTGGATGACTGGAATTACCCTCATCAGACTGTATTTGTGTGATTGTTGGACTGCACTTTCCCCCTTCTCCTTTTATATCATACAAAAGATACACTTGTTTGAGGATTACAGTTAAGATACAATCTGTCATGTATATAAGTACATTTACTCAAGTATTATACTGTGAATTCAGTTTACAGAAATAACCATAACTACCACTTACAACATGTCGGGCACTGAGGTCCTTATATACTTTAGTCGAACAAATAAAGGATAAATCAAGCATCTATTATTTAAAGATTTCCATTAGAATTGTATTCTTGACAGTCTGCAGAGTCCCTGTCCATGAAAGAACTATGAATCTCTCACTTTTTCTTGGCTGGGTTTATAAACTTCTCTGAATCTTATGCTTAGAAAGCTAATTTAAAACCCATCAAATAAACTGGAGAATCAAAGTATGTGGTGCCATATGGCTGGAAACAGGACTGCTTTTTTCTTATTGATCTGTTGATTCTACATAGGAAAATTTAAGTTATTAAATAAAGAGTTAAAATAACAAACAATTAAATATACATCATACAATTTATGCTGCTAGAGGTCTCTTCAATCAAAACAAACAAAACAACGCATAGTTTGATGATGCTGTGAAGTAGCATGGCATTATGGGATTTGTTTATTTCATTGTCAAACAACCACTTGCGGGGATGAAAATATAGCTGACTGACTTTGGCAGAAATCTTCACAGATGTAGAAAAGTTAAATGTTGTGCATTTAAGTATATGAAAAGAAAACGCTAAAACACTAAAAAGAAATGAGAGCCTTTATGTCATGTGTCTGGTTTAACATTTCTGTGAAAAGGGGGCATGGACTCAGGAACGTAATAATTCTAGAAAACTGGCTACAGACCTGTTTTGAGGTGCTTGCACTTTGCTTCAGTGCTTTTATTCCACTTTGTAAAAAAAATAGTATTCCACAAATTTATTTATTTCTAAGAGGGCTACATTTTGCTGCTCATATGTTATGTTATATTTTTTGAGGTATCTGAATATTTTTACCTCATCAATGCTGCCTTAATATATAAACTTTAGACGAATGTTTAACGTAAGAGTTAAGTTTCTCAGGGACAGAAATTTAAATGTGAAAGGCTTGTATTTTAATATTATCTCGTTTGAGCCTGCAGAGGATGGAGGTTAATCATTACAGTAAAAGCAAATGTCTATTCCGGTTGGCAACATACTGACAATGTGAGAGATTACAGTAAACCTTGCTGTATAGTGGCCCTTTATTGTATCCCTGTTGAAGGTTAGTCCTGGTGTAACCTACGATTACAACAAGGCCGAATAGTAAACACATGGTCCAGACAACTCACTTGATGTCTTCCCACACTTCCGGGCCGTAATTCCTTAAAACGAGGAGCTCCAAGGCGTGATTTACAAAACCATACTGTGAATTAATAGAAAACACGAGCAACGTAAATATTACTCCAAAAAGAGGGACAATTTTCCTGAAATGTACCTGGTAGCGTTATTTATTCGCTTTAAAACGACATGATAAATGTTCAAAACATATTCTAAGCTTCAAATGAATGTGCATGCATATTCTATTCACCTGCTTATCACACAGTTTATTGTAAACAGAAAAAAAAATGTTGTATTACGACCACTTAGCGGTCTCCTAAGAGGAAATGTCAATGCAAATACGCCATCTCGCGTGACAAACGGTCTATTTTACAAGGTTTTAAAACATAGAAGAAAAGCAACAAATACATACCATGATGCCGGCTGCTCCTCTAAATCCTTATTTTTAAGCAAAAACTGTCGAAATTATCACAACATTCATCGTTTGATACAGATGCTGAGTGTCTCCACGTCCATTCCCCTTTTTTTTCTCAGCTAGAGAATGACAGCGAGTCTGTCCAATAGCAGATCAGAAAAGGTCTTACGTAAGCCATCTCCAACCAATGAAACCGCAAATGCGATGTCAAACTGATGCTGGTGAACCTGAAATCACCGCAGGCAACTAGCCTACATTTCTGGTATTTAACACCATGTTCTATTCTATTGGCTTTAGAGCTAATATTTACCGGGCATTGCAGCACAAATGAGCTATCTAATAGTAATAAGATATCATAAAAAAGTAAAGCTACTTTATTTTAAGAGCTACCAAAAGTAAAGCATTTAGTTTCACAAATGACCCCTCTCAGCATGACCATGGACATACCTATGGGCACATTTTACCTTTTGCAGCATTATTATAAGTTTTAACATCTAAGTATCATCCTCTTGATGTTGAAGCAAGACAAAGGGTAGTTAATTTTAACTTTTTATGCTTTGTAGGTTTTTTAATTGCTGAGCCTCTTTCACATACTGATCAGTTGGGATATATTTGTTTATGAAATATTTGAATCTCCAAATTAATTAGTGACTATCAGAAAGTTTAGCATAGTCAATTAAAATTATCATATATTACATTGAAATTTAGTAAATTTAGTATGAATGTAAATTGTAAAGTGTACACAATTTAACCTGAAGCACATTAGTTCTAGTACCTTAAAACTTTAGCTACATATATAACTCAAGTATATGTTCAGTTCAAAAATGTATTAAACTATGTGTGGTGTTTTTAATACTGCAGATCTTTTATTATACAGAATGCAAAAGTCAATTGATTGTGCAGCCAGTCACTTAAGTCTGTTACTGTTTTTTATTGTCCTTTAATTACATTACAGTAATGAATAAACATCATCATTACAAGTGATAGTTGAACATTCACTGTATTTTTTAATGTAATTTTCCTGAAGAATAGGAAAGGACTGAATTTGACAAATGTAATAAATATAATATAAATGAGTGGACAGTGAAAAAAAAGTTAAAACAAAAAACAAACAAGTTAAATTGTATATTACTTATGTAAAGAAATTGCAATCCTGGAATGCTTAATACCAACTGAATGTAAGTCTACATGTTATTACAAATGTATACTGAGCTGAAACCACAAACTTATTGAAATGTAAATATTGCACCACATCTAAAAAAAAGTTTATATAAATACGAGGAATTAGTTTGAAGCTCTAACATCTGTGATACTGTGCAGCTGTGAAACTATCTTGACAAAATGAGCCACTCTGATTAGCAACATCACATTGAGGATCAACATCCAAAATGTTTATCTCTATCATATTAACATAAAGATGATATATTTAAATTTCTTCACAGCAAACCAGAAGTAGCTATTAACTTGAAAAAAATGTTCAGATGTAACATGTTCTTCGTACCTCTTAAATGTTAAAATGAACAGTCTTAAGAATTATATTTATATATATAAATATATATATATATATATTTATTAATTTATTTTGCGTGTGTGTATAGCCTTGCTATAGGAAGGAAGTGAGTTTTTCTCTTTACTCATTGTACAAACAAGTGATTGTACACAGACAAGACTCATGTTTGACAGTTCTGTAATTAAGCATTTGTGAGAGTGTTTGACTGATAGACAATATCATCAATATCTAAACAACTCAAACCAAAATATACAAGGTGTTCACACTGTGATCACTAGCTACATTATGTTTTGTCATATTGAACGCTTTTTTGTGTTCTACAGCAGCTTGACTTCATTTCAGAGTCAGTTTTGAGGCTTTGAGGGAGGCCTCCAAAAAGTAACAAACACCAGGGATGTCCTCTGGGAAGTTGGCCGGAAGCTCCTGTCTGCTCCTGGGAACGAAGACAAACTCTGGGCGATCCTTCAGCAATCTGGGACAAAGATCACACAAATAAAACATGAATCTAAGAACAATGTGGCAAATGATCCAACACAGGAGGAAACACAGTGCTCCTCTAAAAAATTAAGTTTCCTGTCGAGAACTCCTCTCTCTCTCTCTCTCTGTCTCTCTCTGTCTCTCTCT
>JAQNCA010000024.1:913159-947925 GCA_029783725.1 Acanthurus tractus
GCATATTTATGCTACTGTTATTTTTGGTATTATACTAGCAACTGTGCCTCAAAACTGTGTTAAATGACTTATGTGTTATGAGTCACTTATTTAAGCATTATGTTCCAATTAATATTATTGTAATGTGTAATTTGTATCTTATTGCTTCTTGCTGCATGTGATCATGGTTATTGTGGTTATTGATAATTGAGTTTATCTTCTCTGCTTTGCTCTGAGCTACTGAACAGTGGATAATTTTGTTATTGCATCTTGTGGATATTCTTGTTTTTCTACTTCCTGCATGTAATATATCTATTTTTTGGCATGTCACTTCACTGATTTTACTGACATCACTGATTCTACAAAAAGTGTAATTTGGAAACTGGCTGGTCTGCTCACACTGGTACTTTTAAAGAAATAGTCATTAATGTGATTTCTTCTTAATGATAAATGAAATGAAATCATATTGTGACTACAAAATTTTCCATGCTAACATAGTATTTGTTTTCTTCAAGATACTTGAAGAATCATATCACTGATGATTAAACATGCTGAATGATCACTTTTCAAAGCTCAAATCTAAAATAGATTATATTAGCCATAATGAGGCCGCAGCACTGGCCTTGTTTGGTCTGAACAGAGCATTTTCATTGTCTAAGAAATCCATTTCGAAGCTTAAAAAATGACTAGCTTCCAGATAAATAACACATTAATAATTAAAAAAATTGCACCTTGTAAAAATGAAAGACATCTTTCATTCATATATATCAGACAATCAGAAAGAATATAATGGTCAAATCTATTTAAATAAATCAGTCAGGCAAAATCAATGACCCCTGACTTCTTAAGCTTTTAAAATGTAATCATGGCCCACAGATTTTTTTTCTTAGGGATCAGAAGAAGAATCTCCTTTAATACAGCTTTCAAACTATAAATCACTTAAGGATGTTTCTTTAATCAACCTTTTTTGATCCCATTGTCAACAGATAAGAGGGCTAACTTTTAAAACTTAAAATATGCCATTTTTCAAAAGAAAGGTTCATATCAAACAAGCCAAGCCTTTTAAAGACCAACTCTTAGAGCAGATAAAGGTTGTTAAACATGTCACGCTCTTAATTTTGAAGGTAATTTAAAGAGGATATCTTCCTTTACAAACGCATTTGTCTGAAAGTACAGAGTAAAAAAAGCAAATAAAAGTGGTGAGTTCCCATCAGATTCCTTGATATTTGCTCAATTTCACAATATATGCTTATTTATATTTGACAATATAATGCTGAAATTACTGCATGCCAACAATGTCAAAATCAGTTCATCTCTTTCATTTTATGTGACAGAATTTGACAAAAGTTAATCTTTCAGTGCTTTTTCATTCAGGAGGCAATGTCAGTGAACAGCAGTGACTTGTCAAAGGAGATCTTACAGGCTATCCTCACATTTAAGTGGCCCATCTGCCACCACTGAGGTGACAGCCGTTGGTGCCACCTCTCACAAGGACCCAGAGGAGATAGCACTGGATTCATTGGTATCAACAAACCTATTTGTCAAGATAATCTACAACATGGCGCATCTGATCTGTGCCAATTTTGGACAGTGAATTGAGTTCCAGAGCAGAAAAAGTCTTGCAGTGATAAAACAAGGCAAGTTTATTCACATAGCACCATTCACATTTAAAGGACACTAAAAACATACAGAAAAAAGTAGTGTTAGCTTTGTGTTGCTTTATGTCTCATTGTTGGAATTTCTTACATGTGAAGACAGAGCTGAAGGAACTGATAATGGACTTTAAAAAAGGCTTTTCTGAAAAATGAAGAGCACTGGGTTTCAAGCCAGATATGAGCAGAAAGCAGCTCAACTATTCCTCACAGACTCAAATCCTGCAGGCATCAGATAAAGCTGCTGATCTGCATCAGCAGAAAGAGGAGGACACATTTTCACAAGCTTACTGATCTAAAAAATGAGCTCAAGGTAAAGACTAGACTTATTCTTCAATTATTGCTCTAAGAAATCACTTTTGAATGTCTGCGCTGGAGGTTTGTTTGTCAAGATGTACAGAAGGAGGAGGCAGCTCTCATCCAGGGCTTTAAGAAAACACAAGGTCTTAAAAAGAAAAGGAGAAGTGTGGATAATAAAAAAAAGGAAAACAGCCTCTCTTTTATGTGGAATCAGGCAGTCATTGAGGAAGTTTTATAAGAGAGCACATATTTAAAAAAAATCTGACATATATATATATATAACAAGAATTATCTGCGTTTTCTTAAAAAAGCACTCATTCAGCATAATGTCAGCCCTCAAGTGTTGTATGATGAAGTGTGCAGTATTGTTATTATAATTGAACTTAAAGTAATACAGGATGAAACGACTATCAGTTATTTTATGTGTATGGGGAAATTTTATTTTGAAGAACTTTTGCATATTTTTTTAATTCACTTTTTTGTATACATCTAAATCTTCAATACAGCAAGTGACCAAATTTGTCCAATAACTGAATAAAACAAACAGTCTTTACTCTGAGATGTCGTGGAGTAATTAAAGAGAAGCATAATGTGGAAACAGTTAAAAATAGAGTAAAGGTAGTTTAAAACTATACTTCAGTGCAGTACTTAAGTAGGTGTATGTGCCAATGTGGCATAAACATTTTTTTTCTTTTCGTTCCTTCATCTATTCAGCCATATGTTTTCCTGGGGTGAACACATTAGCACACATTGGGGAATGACTGAGGACTGCCGTTCAGAGCTTATGCCTCAGTAGGAGACCATTAAAGTGGAGCTAAGGTCATTTTATATCCAGAGGGAACAGCTATATATGTTACACGGAGACATTTTTTCATAGGCTATCAACTTTGCTGTTGTTTATATCATCTATATTTGCATCTTTTTGAGAAATAAAGTAAAGAATCTAAGTGTATCAGTCAAATTTCCCAGTTTCACTTCATTACCTGCTGTAATTGTTCCTTCTGTTCCTATCAGCCATTAAAAGATCCCATACTAATGCACTGTCAGTGTTAGTAATGTGATTGTTTTTGTACAAAAACAGTATTTTTAAGTTTATCTGCAACTAATTTGAGGCTTTAGCAGTCTAAGTGGATATTTTTCAGTGTGACTTTTTTTAAATGTATTTCTTATTATTTAAAATGCCTTCTGTTTAATCAACATGCGGGCAAAGAGCTATTGTTTTATGACAGGATAGAAAAATCTTTATCCTGTCTCTTTAAAAATTAAGTGTTGCTAAATTATTCTGCATCACATTGGCAACAAACAATAACAACAAATTAGTTCAATACACTTTAACTGCTAATGGTAAATTTTTTCCCTTTAAAAAAATTGCATTAAAAACTGCAGAACAAATATTATGTATACAACTGCCCTCTCATTCCTATTGTGACATCCCACAGTCCGTCATTTTGTCACGGATATTACACAACCAAATGAATCCAAGTGTAAACTCTGCTTGAGTTCATGTGATGAATGTGCATTTGTGATGTAAGTTTCCATAGAGCCTGCCATATATTCAGTCCCTGTACACACTCCAAAAACCCTAATACTCTATTTATGATACACAGAGAGATAACTTGTCTCATTACGAATCAAGTCCAGCACGCTAAGTCCAAAGGAACTTAACATCCTTGAGATCAGACAGTTTCATACTCTTGTTGTGTTCAATTTAACAAGAAGACACTTTTTTCCAAGGAGTTTGCTGCATTCAGGCACATAAGATCCATATAAGATACAGTTCGCTAAAACTTTTAAGTCTTGGTAAAGTGGCATTTGTGCACTATGCATGTTAATGCACTAGTAGATTAACAGTGGATCTTTTGAGCATTGTGGGACAAAATCATGTTCCATTTTCTACATTTTCAAAAGAAATTACCTCTAAAATGTTATTTAAGTAAAGATGCAATACAATACAGCCCTTTTATCAGAATGTTGCTACACCACAGGCCGGACATGTAGTTTGCATTTAGACAATTGATTTTAAAATGCTTGCATGGGAAGAACTGTTTCCGCTCCTTTTCACAGTTAGCCTAACAAACCCTTTATGATTTTATCCAGAAGCGATGTTGGAACAAAAACATGACTGACCTAAAACTGGCCTCATTTTCAGCTCTGCTTCCGGGCACATGCTTTATCTGACACTGCAGTAATGACGAAGAATCAATAATAAGTCTGAGCATGTTAAAGTGAAACAGGGTTGTAAAGTGAATGCTGTCCAGCAGGTACTTTCATTTACACATATTCTCATAGTTTACCATTAATTCATTTGCTGTTGCATATGTCTTTTGTTTGGTGGAATGCAGTTAATTAGCCAAAGTAAAAGGATCTGAAGCCTTTGATGATGATTTCATTTTTCTGCTGTTGTTCAAAATGATTTTTTAGTCAGGTTTGCATAAAGCAAGGACAGTTTGAAAGCTCATATTTCTATAAGCATGACAACAGTATATAGTATAATTCACTATGTGTGTTCACTTTGCCTGGCTCAGCATGCATGGCTGCCATGTAATAGCTGTAGGCAAGCAGTCAATGCACCGAGAAACAGATTTCACTGTTTTGCTAAGTTTTCTATTATTTTCACACTTCATGCATTCTTTATATTTGTTGAAAGGGCAAATAAAAATTCCAGATACATAGCTGAAGACAGATTTAAAAAAAACAACAATTTTAACGCATCTTTTTAAGTGTTGCATAAGACTGGTGCAGACTGGGTGACTTGACCACTGATGCTGGTATAATTAGATAAAGTATGCATCACTTAATCCAAGTAAACCAGAATCAGAATCAGAGACACACTTAATACTGTATAAACAGCACTTCAAAAAAAGAGTTTTTTATGTGGTCAGCAGCAGAGATTTTTGAAGCTGTAGTGCATTTGGTATATATAGTGTTTTATTTTTATTATTTTTCTCCCAAAGTAGTCATAGCCTATTTCTATTTATATCTATTAAGTGCTTAGCACTACGGTACTTTTTTGGTCTTTCTCTGAGTCTAACCCACACTACTGTACTGAAATATCAAGAAAAAGGAGCTGGAGTGCACCACAAAGAAATATCTCTCTGTTATTTGCTCATACACTGTGTGATGCTTATTGTTTAGTCTGTGTCTAATACATCACAAGTTTAAACATTTTTTTCTTTTACAACAATTCCCTCATTATCTATGCACATGCATGTACATCTTTCCAAAGTCTGCACTATAAAAGATATGACAAATATGAAGTTGTAAGTGTAATCTAGTGAGCAGAAGAGACTGAAAAAGAAAAGAAAAATCTCAAACAGAGATTACTTACTGTATTGTAATTTTTGCTGTTTCCTTGTAAAATAGCGGATAGTTGCTCCTTCTCAGCCTTTGTAGTAATCATTCTTCTAAAATAAGTTGACCCAGCCGCAAAATGATTGGACCCAGTGATGTATCATCATTTTATCCATCAAACTTTGCAATTACGAGTTACCATGAATGCAACAGAGGTGGGCGGGGTCAGTGTGGTCCAATTGAATGCAGCAGCGAGAGACACGTTGGATATTTCGTACAACAGACATGTCAGCCACCAGTGTCTAGAGAACAGCAGATAGCTCAGTGCTTTTTCACTAATTTACCGAACTGCCACGATGGTAAGTGTGCCGATAAATTAGCGTTAATGTGCTTTTTCCTATTAGCTTTGTTTTACACTCAGCTCTGCTGGCTAATAGATAGCAAACCCTTAGCTGACAGCGGCTCCTTGTTATCCTGTTGGCACCCAATAAAACCACAATAAGTACTCATGTTTACTATATAAACTCTATTAGCTGGTTGTGTTTCATGCTGTTTTCTTCTTTCGTGTTGTCTCTGACTCACAGTCCTTCGACACAGGGACTTTTTTTCGTGTTAGAGGGCCGCTGGAGCTTAAATGTCAGCTGGACAGCACAGATGGTACGTTCATGGCCGTCTACATTGTAACAAAGTGGTTCCTTAAGTTGGATATCATTCGTTTAAATGGGAGCTCAGCAACAGCTCAAGTGTACCAGCATGCTTTCAATATAATTCGATATTCAGTTTCAATACAATGTCTTAACAGTGAAAGGATTTTAATATCTCACTGTTTTCTTTCAGAACTGTTTATGCACCAAGTAATCTCAAGAACATTTGAGACGCTTCGCTCTCAAGTGAAATCTGAATCCTGTGTTCTAACAGTATGTGACAGTCCTGTTATTATTTGGCCAAACAAAGGTGTTTATATAACACCTGAAGAAATTACTCCAAACACACTGTGTGAAGACATACATCAATGGTTACAGTAAGTTTTGGTTTTGTTTTGATTTTTTTTGTTGTTGTTGGTTTGGCTAAATTGTTATTTAAGTTTTTATTTTTTCAGGACAGATGAACAAGAAAGTGCTGGCAAGAGATCTGCAAAGAAGAGAGGCAAAAAGAGCTCAGCGGTGGTTTGTACATGGTTTTTACATCAAGTTCATTGGAAGTTGTGTTTTTTGCATAATTGTGCACCAAAAGGGGGGATAATGAGCCTTTCTTCTTCTTTAAAATGTTTGTCTTTATGGTGTCTGTGTGGCATGTGCTAAAATGCAAATTCTAATTGGTTATTCAGAGTGTCATTAACCTACGCCTGATGACCGAGGTGACAATGGCAGGTCCTGTTTCAGCCCCAACCCTCAGCAGAACAATTCAGAAAACCCACTTCCTGTCTGCAACTCTTCCCATGGACTGTGTCATCCGCACCACCAGCAATGATACAATCAAAGAGTATGTTTCTTATTAAAAACATCTATTCTGAAATCACTGATCAACCTCTCCAATAGCCATTTCCATGAATATTTCTGCTCACTGTCTCTCACTGTTAAAGATTTTGCTTGTGACATTGCAGTACCTGTGAGCACCTGTTGGATGCGCTGACTCGTCAGCTGTGTGAGATGGAGAAAGTGACCCTGCAGCACATGAAGGGGACCATATTACAGATACCTGAACCAGTCCACTTCCTCCTTCCAGAGCCAAAAGGGCTGGTGACAGTGGTTTACCCAGCAGGAGTGCCTGACAGCCAGCTGGAGACGCAACGTAAGGTAAGAACTGCATATTCAGATCCCAGGCAAACAGACAAGCAACACATAGCTTCCTCTTAAATTAAAATAACTTTTTCCTTAGATGTTTAAATGAGGTAAAGCATGGAGATGAATACTTGTTTATCCTACAGTTTATCCAACAGTCGAAAGATCCAACTTATTGTGCAAGAGCACAAGTTGAAAGCTTGACACTTGATTTATGAAATTTTCTAACATGTTTTTTATTTCCAAAAAATCTAATAGGAATTGCATCAACAGTTTGAGCTGCCAGATGACTGGCCGTATTTTAGAAGAGCTAATGCTTACCACTTTCCCAATGAGCCCTACAGAGATGGTTACCTCAGAAACCCTCATCTAGTCCTCACACATCCCACCCTGGACAATGGAAAGGTATGGCTGTTCCCCGCATTTAAGTCTGTCAGTCCGTCATCTGTCTCTTTTAAAGTTGGATACATGACATATTGATAGAAATGTTTTTTTTCTTTTCTTATGTGTGTGTCTTTTTTCTTAAGGTGTACTTGGTCCAGGGGATTTACAGCTATCACCACTACATGCAGGACCACATGGATGACAACGGATGGGGCTGTGCTTATCGCTCCCTCCAGACCATCTGCTCCTGGTTCCAGCAGCAGGGCTACACAGAGCGACCTGTGCCCACCCACAAGGAGATTCAACAGGTATAACAGCGGTCCTGTACCTACAGTGCAACACATAGGTATGAAAAGACAACAGGAATGTCCAAATAGCTGCTTATAACGGGTTGTCTCCTCCAGGCACTGGTGGATGTTGGAGACAAACAGGTATCCTTCGTGGGCTCATGCCAATGGATTGGATCAATCGAGGTTCAGGCTGTGCTAAACCAGCTGCTTCAAGTCACTTCTAAGATCATGTTTGTGAGGTGTGTTATGTAATTCCTATGGAAAGCACCCTGTGTGATGATGTACATATTTGGATTAAAGTGCTAATAAATTTCTCTACTCTTTAGTCAAGGTTCTGAGTTGGGCTCTAAAGGCAGAGAACTGGCCAATCATTTCCTTACTGAAGGGACTCCTATCATGATTGGTAAGCTACAGCTGTTGTATTTGATTCTTCAGCCCTAAAAAAACATGTTGGGCTTTATTTCTGAAAGATTAAAAAACATTTAATATTTATTTTTAACTAAATACTGCAGAGTCTCATAATAGCATGGCATAGACATTGACACACAGTCAAATGTGTCTGTCTAAATCTGAACGGAAAATAGATAGATAAGCTGTCACAAAACAGAAAACAAACTGTTGTCGGGACTCCACATCACTTTAACAAAGTTGTTAATGTTTTCTGATGCTGTGAAAGATTTGTTTACCTCAGCTTCATCTGTAAATGCAACAATAAATCAGACCCATTTTAAAAAAATTTAATGTAACCAGCTGAAGAGCAAGTTAGTTTTCTTTGTTAATTTTGAATATATGAATATAACTCTAATGTATCTGTTCAGAAAAAAACAATAATTGGCCCTTGAATGTAAACATCATATGACTGATTTAGCAAAGAGGAGCTGCAAATATTTAAAAGCACAGTGGTCATAAGCTTAAATATAAACATCTTATTTCCTTACCACAAATACTATCTTGCTAAAATCGTGGTAAAGTTCTTTCTTAAGTTGAAAGCAAGGCTTCATATGATGTTAATTTTACTTGTGTTGCAGGTGGCGGAGTTCTAGCTCACACGATTCTAGGTGTGGCATGGAGTGAGACCACCGGGCAGATCCGTTATCTCATCCTAGATCCACATTACACAGGAGCAGAGGACTTACAGGTTATCACAGATAAGGTAACTGTTACAAACATCTCGACTGGCTGCATTTTTTTCTGTGATGTACACATTCTCATTTGATTATGCTTGCTATTCTTCTCAGGGCTGGTGTGGCTGGAAAGGACCGGACTTTTGGGATCAGACTGCATATTATAATCTTTGTCTGCCTCAGAGGCCTAGGACCATCTGAGCTCTCACAGCTTTTTAGACTGATATCAGCTGGCATTTATAAAGCTTCTGCAAAGCCTATTTGTTTTATAGAAATTTGGCCAAATTAAAAATTTCAGTAATTTAACAATGATGTTTAAAATAGTTTTAATAGAAATTGAAACACAAAGTATCCATGTCAACAGAGTTTTGTCATTGCTTTATATTACAAGTAAACAAACTTAACTCACTATGAGTGATGTGGTGCTCACACATGGCCTTTCTGCTGCTGGGTGATACGAACACCTGCTGTAGAGAACCTTTATACTGCTGGACCAAATGGCTGAATATTAAACTATACAGTTCATTTTCATGCATCCTTTATTTTCTTTTGTTCCTTATTCAAATATTTCTAAGTTACAAACTAAAGCTTAAATAATGTTTTTTAAAGACAAGTGAACAGGCAAAAAAAATCCATCCACAGCTATTTTGTTAAAAGACTTTTTTTTTGCCATTTTGGCCAAATATTCTCTCATTCTAACTGCTCAGTTCATATGTCTGTTGTTTCATAGGTGCATTGTTTCTAGTAAGAAAAGAAGTGAAGTGAATACATTATTTTGGACTTCAGGAGATTTAGTTAGGCCGTAGCCTCTTTTTTTTTTTTTAGAAGTTGTCACGACCAGTCATTTACAGTTAAATGGATGCCTTTCTAACTAGCAGACTAACAAAATGTTATTTAAAAGGAATCTCTAATGCTCAAACTGTAAAAACGTGCCACATTGTAATATATCATCCATTGCTTGATTGTGTAAACGTGAGACTGCAACTGAAATACCCCCATTCAAATCCTCATCCTTACCCATCCTGCGTTGGCATTTAAACTATATGAAATGACCAGACACAGGTTCATACTACAGATTCACCCTTGTCCTTTTGTCTAAAGACATTGGCGTTTCATTTGTGTGTGTCACTTCTAGGTCTAACAATGTTATTAGAAGAAAAGCCGTGACAAATTGCAATTTTCGGGGACGCGCTTGCAGATAATCCCATTCCTTCCAAATGGGTTTGCATTCGGGGGAGCAGCTACTGCAGTGTAATGGAAAAAACTAAAAAAAGACAGAGACAAAGTAGTTAAATGCTTCAGCATTTAACTACTTTGATTTTGATGTAATTTTGATCCACATGCATGTAGTTCAGACAGCTGCTCAGTGTTAACATTATAATGGTATATTAGTGTTTGTCATGCAGGAGCCAGTCAAAAATTTACAAATTGAAATAACAGATCTATTTAATTAATTACTTTTTTTTTGGCAATTAGAGAAACTGTTTATACTTAAGCATTGCACAGTTTATAACACAACACAAGAGGTATAAGTATATATTGAATACATGTCAAAATTAGCTCAATTTCCTTTTTTCAAAAAAGCCTGCCATTTTCATTTAGACCATTGTAAACACCTCCTGTTCAAGACTTGTTATGCCAGTCCCAATCACATCTAAAGTGCAAGGCTATTTTGGCTCAATATATGTATATAATATACACATATACGTATTTTATCTTACAAAATTCTACTGTTCTTGTTTGCGAAGACTTTTTATTGCTCTACAATATCACTGTGAAAGGTAATTAACTATCTGACAAAATAAAAGTTCTAAATCAAGGTCCACCTTGTAGCTTTTCAGCAACTCTGTGATTTCAAGTAATTAAATTTCAGTATTACATAATACGACATAAAATTATTTTAAAACGGCACTGAAGCGCTCTTAAACACTCTATTTGCAATTTGCGTGAGTTGTTTGTTTGTTGATTTTCAATAAAAATTCTGATAAGCTCATGTCAAGTAGCTCCATATAGGGCAGGAAAATTGAGTTTTCATTTGTTTTTTTGTTTTGGTTTAAAGTTTTTTTCGAAATGATACTTATTCACATTTGATTTGTTCCTCTGGCCATCATTATAACCTGATGCGACACACGAGACTGCTGCAGAGCCTTGCAGTTAAGCAACCGTTGCCAGGAAGTGACGTTACATAGTTACTAGCAGCTCCATCCTTGTCACGCTCATAACAACCAGTTGTTGCCCGCTAACGAAGATTTTGATACTGTTTGCCTTTCTGAAATGCAGACTCTATACATAAGTACTGTTCTCGCAGATATACATTTGAAACACTGACGTGCGATCATTCGCCAGGTAAGGTGTCGCCGCCGTACAGCAAAAGTTAGTTTACCGAAACATGTACTTTGACAACTTATGCTAGCTTTTTTTAGTTAGCTGTTAAGCTAAACCCACTAACGCAATCTGCCAGTGTAGATATTCATTGAACCTGTGTGTGATAACACAGGTTACAAATGCGACTTGAAAAGCCTAAACCAATGCTTCACAGTGTTTATGTCACAAAAAAAGCTTAGACTTGATTTTCGCTCTCATAGAAGCTAATCTTGTTTTAAGAGTTTACTATCTGACGTCTCAAGTAATAAAAGGGAGTGAAACCATATGGATACAGTAGGGACGCAAAAATAATGCATTTAATCTCTGATTAGAAATAACCACAAAATCGTTTCCTGTAATTTCTAATATACGCCATTTTTTAAGAATGGGTTACGATCTCAAAAGAATAGTACAATTTTTTATGTTTAATTTAAATGATGATAACAGAGGCTGAAGCAGACACAATTTCTGGGTGTATAGATCTACATGTGAGAACTGTATAACTATTATTCTTCATTAATTTGCATTGTATTATAACTATATTGTATGGAAGATCAGAAACCTTCATTTTGTTGTGCAACCTTTTTTGCATGAGAAAGAATAAATTGCGAGGTACAAGGTAACTTATTCATTTTTATGCATTAAATCATCATATACTTATTACATAATCATTACGAAATTATTTTGAAACCCTATCTCCATATTACACTGCCTCATAGGCTTGTGTTGGGGAAGCCATGTTCAACCCAAGTGATCTAGAAGGTGAAGTGGATCATTCATTTTTCGACAGTGACTGTGATGATAACAGCATCAGCAGAGATGGAGGCAAGAAGATGGAGAAAGGCTTGAAAGCTGAAAAGAGGAGTCCACAAGCACATGAGAGGCTACATGCCAAACAGACTGAAAATACAAAAGGGGCTTGGTCCCCAAGGGCAAATGCAACAAATAAACAACTGAAGCCACTCAAGAACAACAGAAGCAGCAGAGAAGAAAAGAAAGAGGGCTGCTGTCAATCAAAGGAGGAAGTGATGAGTAGATCATCCAGCATGTCATCTGTTGCCTGCACATCAGATAAAGCCATCAAAAATTTTAGTGATGGTGAGGAAGACTCTCATTTGCACTCTAAAAGGCCCAGTGGAGCATTTATGACTCTGCTGGCCAAAACTAGAGAGGTCAATTGTAAGGATGTGTCCAGCAGTCAGAGTCCAAATGAGTCTGAGGAGGAGGTATTACAGTACAACTCCAAACACGTAAAAGGGAAAAATAAAAAATCTCTTAAAAAGGGGATAAGAAATAGACACACCCGAAGTCCATCCCCCACTTCAACTGAGGCCAGCCTAGATGCAGACTCAGAGAGCTCCTGTAGCAGTAACAATGCAAATAGCAGTTTAGACTCTCCAACCCTTTCCAGACCTAACAAATCTTCTTTATACCCTGGAGTGAGAAGGAACCAAGTGAGCTCAGCAAGATCTCAGGATCTGACAGACAGACCTAACAAGTCTTCTTTGTCCCCTGGAGTGAGAAGGAACCGAGTGAGCTCAGCAAGATCTCAGGATCTGACAGACAGCCATACAGAAGAGTCAGATGATACAGTTACAGACGTGAGCCCTCTCTCCTCTCCGGGCTACAGCCCTCTCCAGTCTGTGGACCTCGACCATGCAGAAGCTGGAGAGGGAAACTGTAAAGAGCAGCAACAGAAGAGTGTGTCCTCCAGTGACCTGCAGAATTTACATCAGAAGGAAGACTCAGATCAAGATGTAGATGACTGTGAGTATACTTGTGCCTCTATCGTCAATTATGTTTACAG
Organism: Acanthurus tractus; assembly: GCA_029783725.1. Lineage (NCBI taxonomy): Eukaryota > Metazoa > Chordata > Actinopteri > Acanthuriformes > Acanthuridae > Acanthurus > Acanthurus tractus. The sequence continues at coordinate 926,132 of JAQNCA010000024.1, forward strand.
TGATATTAGTTCCTTTTAACAGCGCTTCCCGACTTTTCAACATGTAAACCCTTAAAATCCAAGTTTGCAGTGTTAGGAGAGAAAAGAGGAAAAGAAGCAGCAGTGTCCCAGGGAACATGGGTAGAGAAATGACATCCACTTGTTTCACACGAGCCTGGCTCCTGCCATGAGGCAACTACCTTTAGACAGTCAGTTATGGCTTAAGATTAGGATGCAGGAGATGCTACATGAGGCAGAGTCTGGAGCTTCATTTTCATAGCTGTCACATACTATCTTACAGATGTAGAGCTGAGATGTTTTTGTATATATGTTTATATATCATTAATGTGTGTGCAGTATTGTTACGCCCGGCCTAGGGGTACACAGGCATAACATGAAAACGAGCCCCGTCTTCCCCAAGTCCCAAGCAGCCACAGACAGAGATATATCTTTCAATTTAAAAAAATTGTGTTTATTTACAGAAATTACAATGAATTAAAATGTGTTTTAAAACTAAGGACTTCGGGGTGGACAAAAGCCAAAACAACAAACAAAACAACTCTCACTGGGGAGGATATATCTAACCTAACAAAACAAATGAACCAAAAAGACATGAGCCTTACCTAGGAAAATATTGGATTAACAGAACTGGCAGTCCACCCCTACTAAATAAGACACATAACTATGGTAACATGACAAGCTGAAGTTTGGGAAGAGGAGGAAGATAGGGAAACGCCTGCTGCCCAACGCCAGCCGCCATCTTGGCCGTTTAAATAGCAGGTGAATCCCGGAAACAGCCAATCACCAGCCAGGACCGAAGTCGATCAACCAATCCTCGGTTGGCAATATCACACACCGCTCTTCATACATGAGACAAATGAACACAGACAAGGAAAACACAGAACACACAAAACTAATAGAAATTATGACGACAGTCGTAATAAGTATATTTATTAAATGTCACCCTGAGCTGAGCATTGTTTTTATTTTACATGTTTCTGTCCTAAAATCAAGAAAATGAAATCACTACATTTACTTTAGCGTCGTATCATTCTTGCAGTGTAACAGCAACCAAAATGTATTTTTTAAGTAAATACTGGATGAAGTCATTACCTTGACGCTGTTTAATTATTTCCATCCTCAGCTATTATGCAAAATACAGTATGCACATTTTTTAACCTGTCAAGTTTCACATATGCAACAATGTAATACAATGAGGTAATCCTAGTTTGTGTATGTGTTACAATACTGCTGGTCCAGTAGCATGCCAGAAAATTATGAAAATAGGTAGAACAAGCAATTATGCTGAATCATAATTATTGGCCTAATGTGCATTGCATGTGCATTTTACATCAGGCACCCTTAACAAGTGTCCTTTTCGCCAACCAGGTTCTATCCATTCAGAGAGTTTACTTGGAGATGAACTGGTCCTATGCTGTCCTGGACGGAGACACAGGAAGAACTACTCGTTTACCAATGATGAGGTCCAAAACATAGATCTTGAGAACCAGCGACTTCTGCGGGTGCTTTCACGCCTTTCTGCCGGCCCCAGACCAGGAGGTGCAGTGGGGAAGAAGACCCGTGTGACCTGTAATTCACCTGTCATACGCCTCTCTCACAGCGCCCTCAACAGGCAGAGGGAACAGCAACGTATTGAGAGGGAGAATCTGGTGAGTTTTGTTGTCTGTATGTATTGTTGCCTTTTTTTTTTTTTTTTACATAAACACTATTGAAAGACTGCAAACGTTATGAGAACATAGCCATTTCCGTCACTCTAATTCTTAGTTTTTCTTTCTTTTTGATTTTCCAAAAACATTCTTCAGTGCTGTTAAAAATGACATGGTGGGTATGGCAGGTAGAATATATTGTATATGTAGTGTAAAAAAATGTGCGTTGTATGATGATGTTTAATTTTCACAACACAATGCCTTCATCACTATTTATTGCTTCCGTACCTATTTTTGTAAAAGTAATTCAATATTTGAGGCCAACATTTGTAGTTGGTTAAAATTGGTTGTAATTTAGCAGATTGTCATTTTCTTTGAGCAATCAGCAGGTAAGGGATTTTTAAGAAAGCAATTCTCAAACCACGCAATTCTTTAACATATTTATTTTCTATAGTTATGTCACATAATTATTATTCTCCCTCAAGTGTTCCTAGTTTGAGAGGTACTCGTTAGTTTGTGTCACCCCTGAAAGCAGACACGGATGGACTTGGACAGATGGCAGCAGGTGGCGGGCTTGCAGCAGCCCCAGAGAGTGACAGTAAAGGACAGTAGGGTGTCTGCAGCTTTAGCCTTTCACCCCATAGATTAACTCTACTTGATCACTTTTTGTCATAGAAACACTTACTGCAGAGTTTAAAAATTATTCAGGAAATTACATTTGCCAGCAGCAAGTTACTGTGTCCTCTGACGGATATTCAAAGTGATAACAGAACACTTGCCTTCTTTTCTTCATTGATGTTGTTGCCTATGTTTCTTATTATTGCTAATTAGAGATCTTACTTTAATCCTAGTCATTGTTTTTATCATGCAATGTGTATCAGTAATTTCTACGATAGACTGTTCTCTCTCTTTTAAGTTCATCTCTCTTCGTATTCATTAGTGCTTTCTGTGCCTTCTCTATTCTTAGAGTGAAGTAACTGAATCTGTTGTGTGATCAGTGTATCCACCCCACACATCACACATGCAAGACACCTCATGTGTCCAGTACAAGAAGAACGAGTTCTGTGTGTTTCAAGAATAGTCAGTTACACACTAAATATGAATTTTCTATCAAAGAATATGTATTAATATAGAGGGATAGATTTTGTCTGAGGAGGCTTCAACTTAATCATTTTGGAAATTGAGTAGGTGACCAGTCTGACTACAAATAGAGCTTGCAGTGCCTTTAAATGACCTCTGAGGAACTCGTGAACTTGAATAGAACAGTCTCTTGACTGTTGGGCTCTTTGCTTGTTGCATTTCTTCATGTCAAATTTAAGCTTACTGGTGGATTTCAGCACAGCATGCATGTGGGAGTGCGACTGCATGTATGACATTCAGCCACTTGCTTACTCTGTCTCATCCCATGCTGTTTAGTTGTTGTGTTTGCTATGAAGTCCCAGATATTTTTCAGTTTTTATAATCTTATTGCAATTTGTAGTCTAAGATCTCTATTTCAGTTTCATTTTTTAATCAAATACTTGTTTATTTTATGATCTAACCTACTTTTCAATCTTTGGTGTTTCACCAGTACATGTACAAAACCAGATAAAACTGAAGAATAGTTAAGTTTGAATTAAAAGTATACTAAAGAGGCTCAATGAAAGAAGTGCTTGGAAAAATATTGCCATTTACATAAAAATCCTGCTGGTGAGCATTTTGAGGTTTTATTGCTGAATACAAGCAAAACACACATTTAGAAGCAGAGACAATCCTCCTCAGAATGATAGTTTCCCCAAGAAAGTTATCTTTCATGTTTACTCTGTCCTCATATGTATGCCAAGTGAACAGAATAAACTCATGTTAAAGCTGATTGCTTTTACAGTGTGCAAAGACAACCTGCATTTTGTTTTGATGTTTTAGTCATTACTTACCAGGTAAAAATCTACTGTGTTCCTTTCAGGCTTTCTTGAAGCGGCTAGAATCCGTCAAGCCTACACCTGGCCTAAAGCGCTCAGAACAGCTGGCAGACTACCAGCGATATTCTTCATATCCCATGTCTGTGTCCACTACAAAGGTAGTGAGACCTACCAGAAAGACATCGTTAGGTAAGTAGCTTATACTTGCACATTTTTAGATAATAAATAAATTTTAGATAGATCTGTACACCCTTAAAAGTATGACAGCATAATAATTAATGACTAGCTCATACAAGATTGTCAGTCAAACATTTTAATAGTTTGTTTGAATATCTAACATGTTTTGTCAGAGTAAGACTATCTCTTTATTTAAATATTTCTTATGTATGACTAAACCATCGGGGTTGGGGTTTATTAGTTATTTCTTAACAAAACTTGTGAGGAAGCTGCACAGCATGAAAGCAGCTGTGCATGCAGCCCTCACTGAGTGTTTTTGTTCCACAAGAGCAGGGTGACACCAGCAGAAGTGTGTGCAGTAAGTGTGTAGCAACCTGGTGTTGTTTGCATATAATGATAAAACAAAAGAAAGCAAAGCAGACCAGGGCATGGCACTGTGCTGCAATGCTCCTCTGAGAATAAGGGTTGTAGATTTAGCACACTCATCTCACGGTGTAAATAGAAGATTTTCTGACTTTCAGAAGAAGCTGTGCACAACTGATGCTGGTAAGAATCTCCCATGAATTTATGGGTTTTCTTTTCATTTTAAACCTTTTTGATGGTTTTTTTAAGTAATGTAATTGTCTGAGAGTTTTAAACATTTTGTGTTATCAGATTTTTACGAATTATGTAATAATTTCTGTCAAATTGTACAGACTTTCGTACTGCTTATATAGACCAGTTGCTTTACCAACTCTGAGAGACACTATTGCGCTTGGGTGTACTAAAATATTCAGATATGAAATTCAAGTTATAAGTTGTTGTCCCTCTAAAGTTGTAATAAAATTTCAACAGGTACATTGTTCGTTTTTTTTTTTTATTGGTTATTAAATAGAAAACCTGTTATAGGAAAATAACCTTCTGTTGTCCACACCAGCAGGTTCCAGGCCGATTAGTTCAGCCCACCACAGATCCAGAGCAGTATCTGCCAGCACGAACTCCAGCAACACACTGACCCCCAGGTCAAAGAAACTGAATGCAGCACGACCAGCCTGGTGCTGAGGGCACTGCTGTGATATCTGGTCTGCATAGAGGCTCACTGCAGGTTCCCTTTAGTGGCATCTTTTGGTATCAATTCATCACAAAAGGCTCGGTTTACAAGATATAAGGCTGTAAGAGTTTGATTTGACTTAATCATTTATCAGGTGATATGTGTTCACATGTGCTAATCAAATGTAAAGGAAATGCACTTTTTTTCCACTCTTTGCTTGAATATAGCAAATGATGCTCAAAGCTATTGCTATGCATTTGAATAGTTCAGTTGTGGCCTCTAAATACTGCATTAACTCTGCATACAAATTAATAAGCTGTAATTTGTAGAAAATAATAATTATTGCCTATATTTCAACAGCCATGATTGATATAGTATTGTTTGTCATTTCAGTGAGTGGTATGTCCAATAAACCTGCATTTTCTGTTACTCCATTCATCACTTTTTTTTAAATTAATGATGCAATAGAGAATTATGTTTATAAACATTTAAGGACCAGAACCAACCCATCTGTTTTACATAATATTTTGTCTTAGTCGCTTATATTTTATGAATTACAAGATAAAACTGCTTGTTCCACCAGTTAGCAGTGTGTTATTTTCCAAATTAAAATAGCTGAGTGGTAGCCAGAAAATCTTTGTCTGATCTCTCAAAAAAGATTTTGCCCTTTGAACACACACTGCGTTTTGGACAACAGTAAAAAGGACCACATAGTTTTTAGTTGCTACCAGGAACAATTTAGCAACAAATGAGGAACTAACAGCTAGTTATCCATATACATAATACTGAGTCGATAGTTGTCCCTCAATCCTTCATCGTTACCTTTGTTAAAAAAAACAAAGTCAAATGCGTTGGAAATGTAAGTTATCATCACAATAGTACATGACAACGGTACATCAAAAGACTGAACTATTAGACTTATAAACCTTTATTTTTTATTAAAATAGTATGTGAGGTGGGACACTTGGGCCAGAGTGGTCACAACATACAACACATGGGCCTCAACTGCTTTACATACTGACTAACACGAGGAGCGTATCTCCACTGAGACACCTGCCTGACTTTGTCACACCGAAAGACTGTGACACGTCGTATAGGATATGTACAGGTTTCTGAGGGGGCGTGGCAACCCGGGTCAAGTGTGCCTACCTGTACCGGGCTGTGGAAGACGAGTACAGTACATACCCGATTTGTAATTCACCACAAGCTGTTATCATTCTATCTCGACAATTAAGACTTAAACAAAGTGAATGGTTTCCTTGGGGACTGGGTGATAAGACAGTTTATTATGTGAACTTCTTGATCTCATCATACAACACCAACACGAAGGCACCGCCCATGCCTCTGATCACGTTGGACCAGGCACCCTTGAAGAAGGCTTTTCCTCCCTCGTCCTTTAAGATCTTCTTCCAGCAGTCGATTGTGCCCTTGTACATGATGTCAGCTGTGGAAATACAGACAAGGATGGTTACGCATATGGCCCATGAAAGCGTGCGTAAAATGCGCAACTGCGCCAACAAAAGCAAATCAGTCAAAAAGAATGACATTATTCCACAAGTTATGAGAGACACTGACCTCCTTTGCGTCCAGACTGCATCATCATACGACGTCTGACGGTGTCGAAGGGGTATGAGATAAGACCGGCAACGGCGGTGACAGTCTGAGCGATCATCCAGCTAACGACAATGTGCGTGTTCTTGGGGTCTGGTAACATACCTGTATGAGGGAGAAATTAGGTCAGGCACTGTTCACAAGAAAATGCTCAAAGCTTATAAATTTTAAAAAAATGCTAAAAATCAGATTGACTGTCGTTCGAACCTTTGGCTGTGTCGAAGCATCCGAAGTAGGCTGCTCTGTAGATGATAATACCCTGCACTGACACGTTGAATCCGAGGTAAAGACCCCTAAGGCCATCGGTTTTAAAGATCTTTGAGATGCAGTTGCCGAGACCAGTGAATTCTCTCTCAGCTGTGCCTTTACCGATGTCGGCAGCGAGTCTTGTTCTGGCGAAGTCGAGAGGGTAGACGAAGCAGAGCGAAGTCGCGCCTGCGGCACCGCCAGATGCTAGATTACCAGCGAAGTAACGCCAGAACTGTGTTTTTTGATCCACACCACCGAGGAAGATCTTCTTGTACTTGTCTTTGAAGGCGAAGTTGAGAGCTTGGGTGGGGAAGTAACGGATCACATTGGCCAGGTTGCCTCTCCAGAAGGAAATGAAGCCTTGTTCCTTTGGGATTCTGACCACACAGTCCATGATTCCCTTGTACTGTGTCTCTACGGTGATCTGTTTGCTGGCATGCTGGACCTATTAGCACAGACAACAAAAGCTCATCAAAAGACATAAATAACCATCCCACCATGAGAGTAATTCTCTTAAGGAACATTGCGCAGGGGGAATTTTTCCATGCTCCCTTTTCTATTTACAACTGTTTTATTTTTTAAATTAGCCTTGAAAACTTTTTTGTGTTTTTATATTTTTAGTTTTCAGTTTTCCGGAACGCTGGCCAGACATTACTGTGTGCAGCTGTACGCCTAGCAGTGTACAAGCACACTCCTGTCACTTGAGAATCCCTTGCGTATTAGATTACATTCTTCAAGTTAAATTTAGCAAGTCAATTTCACTTAATATTACTGCGACCAATCGTTCTATAGGAGTAATAATTAAATGGAGAAAAATCCAAAAAGGCTCATATAATGGCACTATTGCCGTTTTATTCAACAAACATATTAGGAGGCCCTGTCGTCATCGAGGCCCTGTCGTCATCGCCTGCAACACTACGGAGCCTCGTGCGTAAAAGCATCTCCACATTGATGCAGGACCCCTCACATGCTCCCTGACACCACAACATGTGAATTTTAACAGTGCAAAGCTGGACTTGTATTCTATTATAAAAACGTTTTCCATGATTACATTTAGTAATTTGGATTTCAGTAACTCAACATTTACGCACGCTTTACGCACAAAGCAACGATCATGCGCCAATGCTTTATTCAACAACTGGTTCAATTACTTTACCTGCAGCAACAACTTGACTCTCTCAATTGGAGCGACAGCTGTTTTTGAGATGGCAGCGGCGATTCCACCAGCCAAAAAGTCCTTCATAAAACTAATGACCCCATCCGCCATGGTTGGATGTTTCTGGTCTGAGACCCTTGACTATTCCAAACCTCACCAAGTTCCTCAAGGAAACCCAACGCCCCTCCAAGTGGACGAGGATCCCCCATCCGTCCTAATATATATGCGCCATTCATCGCGAGAATTTTGAGTGATGGACTTGCATTCTGTCAAACAGATAAACGAGGCTGAATAAATATCCCAGGTTAAAGTTCAAGACTTGCGCCATGTTCCTGAAGTCAAGACTGGGCCAAGCCGGGGACGTTTAAAGGACACAATATGAGCAATTTGATAAACATTAAAATGTAGATTTATTCCTAATAAAATCTAATCCTGATCATCATAAAGTCATTCGCCTTAAATTCTGCTGGCCCTAGCCTTTCCATCCACGATTCAAACATACACTTGTGAATCAATTGAGTTTCAAACACTTTAAAATGAAAAAAAGTGCTCTGTCTGCTATAAGGGGATCAACCATAGCAAACTTTATACAGCCATGCCGTAGAATATAAAGCTTTTTAAGGGTCATACAGCAGAGGTGTAGTATGACCCTGACAAACACTCAATCTCAGTGGGTTCGCATATGACAATGTTAAAGGTTAGGGCCTTTTTTGTAGACTAAAGAGGAGTGTCAGTTTTGATTCTAGGTCAGATGCAGGATTTTTTTAATGTATTTATTTATTTATGAAGGGTAAACAAAAAAATAATTACTTAAGTGCATCACAACCTAAAGGTCTCTTTACTGTATTCATTGTATTTTAGATTGGCCCATCTAATCTCACTAACAGTTTTGCTGCACATTCATTTTTGGCACCTGTCGAATACCGGCGTCAAGTTAGGTTGAGGTAGGAAAAAGAACGAACAAACACGTTTTTCTTTCAAAATAAATCGCTACCATAAAGATCAAGGACATGGCTTTCGTAGATTTTCTTGTGAAATATGGCAACGGAACTGTGAGTACGGCTGACTTGACCCGTGAGATGTCACAAGTGCACCACGCTCATGGATTTCTGACGAAAAAGCAATACGATCCTAGGCGATATGATCCAAAGCGAAGCCAAGCTGGCTGAAGGAACGCTGGACATAACGTACTACAGCCTCCAGTTTACAAGTAGAGCTGGTTTCAAACTACTCCATTCATACAGCTACAAAGATCACGACTTTCAGTAGGCTATGGGAACAACTGAAAAATGGCAATATTGTTTTGCAATTAGAAAATTCCTGGTGATAAAAACGAGTTTACAGTAACAGACATTTAATAATGTGAGTCCAAGCAAATTATGAGTATTATTTCGGTGCTAAAAATAAATTTAAAGAAATTCAACTTTATGATAGTCTAATGAAACGACAACAAAAATTAAAATATATTAAAATGACTAACATGTCTCAGCATCGAGCCTACTTACTCTGTCCTCTCTTCCAACTACCACTTCATGACCACTTGAGGGCGCTGCTTCTCTGTGATGACTTTTAGGAGTGATAACAAAATTTCAAGATGTTTTCTTAGGGGATAACATCAAACCAGAAACACGATTTGTTAATTTAGAAAAATAGAAATACGACGTATACTCTACCATTGCTTACTTAAACTGTACTTAGACTAACTTATACTAAGTGATGTGAACCTAAAATCAAGAGTAAGTTTGCATCACTACTTATCTGATGCCTACTTTGGATGAGGCTCTACTTTATCCATCTACCCATCTCGCTGGTGCTTTGTTGTGCTGGCTAAAACAGTCAGTAGGTGGCACTAGGGAGCTGGGTTGCATTAAAGGGCCTTACGAACATCCCACTGGGATTGCAAATTTGGTACCCAATAAAACAGGTGCCTTTTCTCATTTACTCCACACTCCAATTACAACAATTCAAATAATGCACCACTTTACTTGTTTCCCACAGGGAAATATTCTTAAGTAGCCCCCACCAGCCAGGTCAGAGGTCAGGCTCAGCTGCAAGGCTGCAAGCCTAGAGTTGATTTAGGAGTCTGCATCTTGTTCACTTCAACACTGCAGTTAGGCAGATGCTTGCTGACACAGAGGCTTGCACCTGCTGTCAAGCAAGACAAGAAGAAGTCGTCTGTTTTTCCAAATTGCATTTTTCTCTGTCAAAGCATCTTTATCCTGAGCTGTCAAGGACTGCTTGATTTTAGGTCATTTTTTAAAGTAACCAATAATTATTTAGATTTGTCTTGTTTTTGAAATATGGTATAAACTGCATGTGGGGGCCGTGGATGGTCAACAGAGTTCATATGACTATAAATTGTAGATACCAATTACTTTGTTGTTAGCAACGATAATAGACTAAGGAAGATTTGTTTCCACAAATGTGTCTCTTCTGTTATTTCCAAGAAAGATTTTTTTTAAACTCTATAAACTGTGCTCATGTGTTGTTGCTGTTTAAAAATAACTAGTCACCATTTGCACGGTTGGAGGAGACTTGGCATAGTTTGCTGGCCTGCACGTTGTCTAGATTAGAAAATTTGCGTCTTATATTATTTCCCAAAAAAAAAAAAACTCTAATTCCTTGTTTACTGCTGTTGAGACTCTTTTTGTGCTATTATTTAAATCTGATTTAGATTTGCAAAAGTCGTTGCCCAGTAACCTTGGATTGAGGGAGGGGTCGAGGAGGGGGTCGGGGTTGGATTTGCATTTTGAGTATGAAGAGCTGCAGGTGTCAGACAGTTAGACCCCCCGCCACACACATAAACACGCATACACAAAGCCGTTATGCACAGCTCTAACAAGAATACAGTCGCTGATTTTATCTGCTAAGAAGCAACTGTGACAAGTATCTTTTTATTCCTCTGGTTCCCTACCGTCTTAGACCTGAGATCTTAGACCAGAAGAGACTGAAAGATAATGGAGATTATGAATGTCAGACAGGGTTAAAACCACAGATATTAGGGTCAAAACTCACCAGCATGGGACCACTGGTTGCTTCTGACTGCAGCATGTGGACTTCTGCTTAAGATTTTATTCTTCTATAAAGTATTTCAAACTAAGAGATATATAAATTATTACTGAAAACAGAAAAAATAAAAATAATTCCAGCCTTAAACTTTACACCTCAACCTCAACAGTAATGTAGAAATTATGAGAATGTTTTAATATATACAGGTAAAGCATAGTTTATTTTGTGTTTTATCCATATCCAGCACAGAACATCAGGGTGTTAACATATGTCAACAAAAGCTCTGCTTCCTTCAAAAAGGAGACTACATTAGCTGTTTATTCCCTCACAAAGTTCAATCCCATGAGTCTCTTGTTTATAGTCTCTACATCAGTGCAATCCTCTTGCCTTAAATCCAACAGGCTGGGATGCACACTGAGTTTTCCTGAGCAGACACTGAGCTCTTCAGGGCTCAGGGGGAAGGAGATTATTTAAGTGTTTCTCTTCTTCTCTGTGGTGCTGTTATTGGCTGTTGGCCTGTTTTCATTAATGATAAAGAGGCTGACTGTGGACAATATGAGTGAGACGCACATGTGTGAGTCTGTGTGTGCAAAATGATAGCATCATGCAGCTGACGTTTCTCACCTCCCAGGGCAGTGCCCATGACGGAGCAGCCAGCGTGGACAAACACACACATGAACACACTGCTGTGGAGAACGTGCAAAAATCCCCATGACCAATCAGGAAGACCTGGAGACACACAGTCAGTGGGGGACAGAGGGATGGACATGGTGGGGGTGGAGGGTGACAGACACAGAGACCGAGGGAGAGGGTCAAAAAGAAAAGAGGTTCATGAGAAAGAGGGCTGGGGTGGAAATGAAGGCTTGGAGAAAAGGAGGATGGGAGCAGATCTGGTGCTGAGGTAGAAAGATGGAGAGGAGAGAGAAGTGAAGTGTAGAGAGTCTAAGGCTGGAGGGACTGTGTTAAAGAAATGTGAAATTCATGCTGTTTGCCTCTGATCACGTGAGAGGAACACAACTGTTTCTGAATCTTAGTCTTCTCACTATCCCTTAAAAATGCTTACTTGTCATTGCAAGCCTTTGCATCATAAAATAAAAACACAGCCTCCTCTCAGCTGCACTTAAAATGATCTTATTTTGCGAGGGACTGAACATTAATTGTAATGGGACTGTTTCATTGCAAGCTAAAATCTTTCTAATATGTTCAAATTTGGTTTCTCTGCTTCCTGATTACTGCTCATTAAAAAAGCCATTATAACTGTCTGAGTTTGAATTTGTGAATTTGTGTTGCAAATGCAACATTGTAGTGAATTTACTGTTGGTCTACCTCCCATGAATTTTACTCTGTTGACTTTGTATGCAGCATTATATTAGTAACTGTGTTTTAATTTTTAAGAGGAGGTTACTGTTGATCTCTTGCTAAATACTTTTTTCTTTCTGGGATGTAAGATATTAAAACACACTTAAGTGATGTTCTGCTGTATATTTTTGTAAAACCATTTGCTTGATACATTGAGTCCCCTGACAGTTTCTGCCTCAGCCAGTTCAAGGCATCCTTTTTATACACAGTATCTCATGAGATATTAAGTGTTAATAGACCTTTGTTTTTTACATCTTACAAACACTTGTGTTTCCCTTCATATTTTTTTCTAGACTTAAACTGTGTTCATCTTTTGTTGATCCGATTTGAAAATCTCCAGGGTTAAAGGTGTTATTGTGTCAGCTGTGAGGTTGGGACTGAGAGCAGCAGTGCATGCAGCCCCTTCACACATTTAGTCCCCTAAATTGGATAAATTAGACAAAGTAAACTTTGCTCACAGTCTATTTTCAGGGTTTAGGAAGTCTGTGGGATGGGAATGATTGGGATAAAACGGATAATGTATTTGTGTTTATGTGACATTGTGTCTCAAATAGTAATTACTGCATGGAGTTAGTTTAACTTGTCAACTTCACAAGCTTATTTGTAGTTTTTCTTCTAAATTTTAGCTCCTTAAGTAATCAAAAGAACAAGCCTGCTGATAAGAGATTCGTTTTTGCTTAAATTGTCCACTGTTTTTGGCTATGACAGCACTTAAAGATGCATAAAATGAACTGAAAATTATTTGTTCCACAGTATATTTTTGTTATGTTTTGTATTCACTTGTTTTTACACATGCTAAGATGTTTGTAAATACAGGTATCACCATTGAAACAGATCATGTATCAATCCAATTAATATGAATTATTCTGATTATGTTTTGGTATTTCAGCAAACATCACACCAGTGTTCCATTCATCTCCACCAATTTATTAATACTGTATGTAACCCCAATTTACTAGGAGCAAAAATGTAAACTCACTCATGGGACTTTATAACAAACCCCCACAACACAACACAAAGCCTGAACTAAACCTCTCATTTCATTACTTAGTCGTTTCGGTCCCCTTCACCTTCCACTACCTTGTTTTCTTTAAAGTAAAGCGTAGAGCATTTTGAAAAGCAGCACTCATCTCTCACTTAGGGTAAAAGAATTCCACTTAGACAAGCGGTCGCTCAAGACAAACTAATCAATTCAGAGGAGGAATATATTTCTGGCACCTTCAAGATGATGGTCCCTCTCACGTAAGTGTGTGAACTTCATTCATCCATTCTTCATCCTCTTCAAAAAGACAACAACCTCTTCAAACCTCAAGGCCATTTAAGGCGGATTTTGAACCCCCTTAATGGCCCTCAAACCCAAATTAGTGAGGTCATTTAAGCTGTGAAATAATCTCATCTGGAATTAAAGTGTGTAATGAGGAAGACTTTGCCACACAGCTCGTCAAGAGTTTAACCTGTTGTGTAATACTTCTGGTATGTATGTAAATGTATTGGGTTTTATCATAAGCTTTTTGTGTTAGAGAGGTTGTCCTTTCATTTATGCTTATCTCCTATTCAGAGTAAAAACTTAGAAGCAAAAAACATGAAGCATGAAGTGAACCCTGCCTCTATCAGGCTGCAACAATATAGATGAAACAAAACAATAAGAAGACATTGCAAATAATGCAGTCACATAAAGTACTTAACAGTTGAATCAACCCCTTTTTTTTATTATTAAATTTATCAACACACACAGATCATTAAAAGCTTTAGAGGGCTTTTCTCTAGGGTAACAGTGTATTATGAGGTATTAGTGTCAACAACAATAGTTGCTCTCATAAAAATGTATCATGTGCTGTATGAAACAGTACTCACTTGCCTTTTTATTCTGAAGATTAATTAAAATTGCAAATATATATATAATTTTTTAGTAGAGGGGCTTCAGAAAGGTAGCCTGCCTTTGCTAGAAAACACAAAAGGAAACCTTGAAATTATTCAAAAACAGTTTTGAATCTTAAATCATCTTTCAAGAAAAAAAAAAATTAAAAACATTATTTTGCTCCAGTTCTCAAATGTGAGGATCTGTTGCTTTTTTCAGTTCATCAGTTTGAAATTGTCAGTTTAAAATTAAAAAGCTTTGAGTATTGGTCATTTGGACAGACAAAACAGGCAATCTAAAGGTGTTCATTTTGGTCTTTAAAGATATGGAGGGAATATCTATAACCTAAAAATTAAGTGACTAATTGATATTTTAATTACCCTTTGATAATTGTTAGCTACAGTCCAGATAATTGTTTCTAAATTAGGCACAAAACAGATTAACATATACAGTTTGTGATATTTGACCATCACTGATGAAATACTTAATAACCAGCAGAGAGATTTTGTTTGAAGATATTTTGCCACTCTAAAGGTCAGGTCAATTCTTGTTGCATTTTTAAATTTCTTTCTTACTTTTGCACGCCACTGCTAATAAATAGATAAATGTCACATATTTCACCAAATGAAATATCTTTATACTCTTCTCTGTGCTGAACACAATTTAAGATTATCAAAAAACCTCAGAGTAGATCAACTTAAAAAAGACTTAACACCTTTGATAAATCAATCTGTTTTGATGTGTGTTTTTTTCGTGTCAGTGTGTGTGCGCATTGGTGTGTGTTATGCTTTCTTGTTAGTGTGCCTAACAATGCATCCCTGACCCTTTGATTGGGGGATAAGTCACCGCTTGTGCGTCCATCTTGATTTGATGGCCGGTGAGAGGGCTGATTGACCCCGTGACCTTTCTGTGTGGGGCAACACTCCTCGGTGTCCGCAGCTCCTGTCAGCGGGTTAATGAGCGACGGCTGCTCGGGGCACACTGGGCCTTGGCTAAGTGACCGGGCCGGATGACCACCCTCTGCTCTGACCCTTACGCCTTTCTACAGCCATCAGTTAAACACTCCCTCCTCCAGCACGACCAAACACCCAGGTTTCTCCCTCTCCCCCCTCCAGTCGGGACTCAGGACTTAAGCTCAGGTTTGTTCAGCTGCTACACAAGCTTGAGATGCAACAAAGCTTCTGCCAACACAGGCAAATACACACAAATGCCATATTCTTTTACTTGAGTAAAACTGCAGATATGATATTTGTGCCACAATCACTGCAAACACACTACTTGAGTTACTATCTCCGTATGACAGAGTTAAGTATCAATTCTTACTGAGTTTAAACCCCTGCATCCTATTTTCATTTGTGAGCAGGATCATGAAACCTTATTCATGGTTTATAACACCCCACAATGTAGCTTTGAGAACACTGACTTAAAAGATTGAAATGCTTGTTGATTTATTTACTCTTAGACAGTATTACATTGCTGTACAAATATAACTAATGTACAAGTGTTTACCATTTGTAAAATTTATTATGTTCTTTCAAGCTCCCATTAAATATACACACAGATATTCAAATCTTTCACTAATGGGTTTAAAAGTGTCATTTCCATGTTTAGATAAAACATAATTAGATTTTATCAGGCATTCATTATCAGATTATACAGCAGTTATGGTTGTTTCAAATGCACTCAAAGTGCCTAAAAAATGTTTTTATATGTGCTTAAAACATTACAGTGTGCTGTAAACATTATGCTTAATAAGCGAACAGTTAAAAAGAGTGTGCTAACACTTTTGATAACAACTCTCTTAAATAATATGTTATTAAAGGGTACATAAGTTGTAACTCAGAGAGAAAATAATGGTTAAAAAATCCAGACTTAACAAACACCCATGACGTCTGCTAATGTAAATATTAACAATTTATGCCAAATGGTTTATTGCTGGCCTATAGATATTCATACACAATTGATCTATCATCAGTTATCAATTATAAGGTATTTTTTACTTTAAACTTGTACTATATTTTGGACACATTTATATGTAAATGTTGAATGGGTTAAAAAATAATCCTCATGTCCTTCCTTTTATTCAGTGCAAACGAGTCAGACTACAAATGTAAACAGGGCACAACATAAAGATTAATGATTAACATTGCTTCATTTAACACAGAAAGAAGCCAAGAAGGCTAGATTAAAAAAAACAGAGATTTAAAAACATATAAGACAGACTCAATGAAGCTATTAGATAAAACTGAAATAAGATTAGATAAAATATTAGGGCAATATCAAAGATTACAAAATGTAAGATCATATGATTAATGTTTAACAAATAAACAGCAGAAACAAATTAGTAATAGGGCCTTTTAGTCAGCAGGAAGTTTACAAGAGTTTAGATTGTCATTTGCAAAATTAAAAGATTTTCTAAAATTTTTTTCTCATCTTTTACTTTCTATCCCCGCATATACGTTAACATTCCTGGTTGTATGAATTTGTCCCACTTAGTCAGGAGATTTGGCCCTTGATGCAACAAGCTTGTGTCTTGGAGCACGTGAAGTCTGAAAGCAGCCCATCCCAGTGTGGACATTTGTTAAAGTGAACAGGGTAATGAATTTTAAACTGCTATAGTAACAGCTCTCAGACATGTGGTTTTAGTGTGTGAGCATGGGTGAGTGGGTGGGCGTGTGTGTGTGTGCGGTTGGGATTTGCAGTCGTGTCTGTGTCTATGTATTTTTTATGAATGTAGGGGATATGTGCATAAATGGGGGTGGGGGCTGGGAGTCAGTCTCTGTGTACGTGTGAGTGTATGTGGTGAGGATAAAGACCTAGCAAACCAGCCTGGCTTAGTTGACAGGTGACAAGGGTTGTTTTGAATGGGGATTTTGTAATACCAACAGTGAGGAAAAAGCCGGGGTACCAAGGGACTTCTGAAAAGAGAGAAAGAGGACTTTTCTTCCAGCAGTGACGGAAGAGAGAAAGGGCCGTGAAGGCTTCGAGGGACTTAAGGATCCCACTAATCAAACTGCTCCACCGTCTAGCGCACTCATTTTTATTCAAAACGTAGAAATGCTAAATCATTCCAATCGGATTGATCCCTGTGTCAGTGCCTGTGTGGTATTTTCATTCTCTCCTCTCCTCCGTGTCCTCAACTTTGACATATCAGTCAAGCAAGGACAGAGCTGTTACAAAGACTACTGATCTGGAGGCAGCCTAATGGCCAAGAAGTGGCATTTTAAATGTTGTTTGTAAATTTGCATAAATTAATGGGCCCTTTTGAAACAAACCGCTTCAAATCTCTTCCATTAGAGAAGATTTTAACCAGAATTTTAAGATTTTAAGATTTTAAAGTTTATGAGACTTGGCCCTAAGAAATAAAATTACTTTTTGCGTGTGTGGTATTTTTTCTTTAACTGTTTTATTGTATAAGGGTGAGCAACAACTGCTTAATAAACAGCTTATATAAACAGCTTTATACTCATTGTGTAAAATTTAAGCTGCGGGCTCCGTTTTAAGAATAACTGAAATAACACATCTCTAGTTCTTCAGGGTTTTGAAATGCTTTTGTTTTTACACTTTAACAGATAATTTAAAAACTTTAAGAACGGATAATCTAAGAAATTTAAAAGAGTACTATCTTACTCTCAGCACTTCAACTACTTTTAGACTCTACTCATTAACTCAGACTTCAACCAAGTTTTATTATCAGTTCAAACACTTAACATGTCAGCTGATGTCACTGCTTTCATAACAACTGACGCTGAAACTTTGCCCAGTGCACATGCTTTTAATGGTGTGTGACGGCTTAACTTTAACCAAAATATCACATTGTGATTAATTAACTCTCAGCTTATAATAACTCTGCTTTTACCTTTTACGCTTCAACAGAAACTTCACGCCCTTTCAGTGCTTTAATATTTACTGACACTTCAATAGTGTTGGAGTGTGGTCCCACATGTGTGAATGCATCCCCCTTTCAAGGTGAAAATCTTGTCAGTTCAGTTAAACTTCACTGGGCAAAGACTGGAGGTGAATGTTAAGTGACGATTTTCCGCTGTTAATTTCAGGCATGTGTGTATCAAGCTAAACTAAAACTCTCACACATCTCCCATGCCAACAGTAAACATTTTGAGACATTTTATCAGTTTGCAGTGTTTGCACTTTCAATCACCACTGTTAGTGACCAAACTTGAACTAGTTTGCTATAAAATGTATTTATCACATACAAAATTTCTATGATGGAAGTTAATAATAGTTCCACTTTGAACAGTTTACAATTGTTGGAAAATGTGGATCTAATTGTCTGTCTCTCTGTCTCTTTGTCTTTCTGTCTATCTGTCTGTGTTTGAGGTGGGGTGCTCAGTTTGTGTGTGGCATTTGGGAGGCATAATGTGTGCATCATTAATCTCAGTGGGCGGCATTCACGTTGTGGTGGGTTATGTGACTTGTTTGCATCTACATGTCTTCATGGTGAACTTGTCATCTTCTGTGCCATCAACATCTGCATCTTCTCTCCTCTCTCTTCAGTCTCTGGGTCAGCTTGTGAGGCTTTTAAACAGTGTGTAGGATGTTCTCTTAGCCTCATTTAGAAACAAAGTAGTAAATGTAGCACATAAACTACTGACCTTAAACTACCAATCTTAACTGATGGGTCACAACGTAGAGGAAAGTGTTTACAATGAACAAGTCCTACATGTTCTCGCATTTATGATTCCTTATTTTCACCTGGCTTAGGTACAACTCTTGATATGACTACAGCTACATGTCAAAATTCATTTGTTTTTGCAAAATCTGAAATATTTTTTGTTAATGTTTGTCGTTTGTTAATGTTTTTACATATTTGTTTTGTTTGCCAAATAGTCTCTTTACAGACAAAGAACTCTGTGTGTTATTCATTCAGTGACACTGCTTTATTTCTAAGTCTCACTCTCTGCTCCACTGTTGTAAAAAGCGGTTCTAAAATTCAGATATGAATAAAAAAATCCTGAAAGATACCGATTATGGAGGTTTAATGCGGTGTCAAATCAACACCAATTAAAATTAAGATCATACAAATCCATTGTATTTTACCATGTTTTCACAACTTGTGGTTGAGAACTAAAATAGATGCAAAGCATTGTTTTTGTGAACTTTTTCAAAATTGTTTTTTTCAATAATTGGAAGAAGAAAACGTTATGAATTATTGAGCTGATAAAAAAATATTGCATATTTTTAGAGTGGTTAAAGAGGGACATTTTGCACATAAAAAGCATGTTATTCATTTAGTTATCCTGCTGATGCATATATTTTCTTTACATTTGTTACTAAGTCATATACACATTGTGCATACTTAGCACATACATGACATTATGCACAGTTGTGACATTTCCAAGCTCCCCTGCATGTGTGTTCACCTCAGTAACTGAACTAACATCAGAGTGGATTAGTGGCTGCAGTGAACAGAGAAATTGGTAATTGTATTTAAAAGAGACAAGTTTTTAGGGTTAAACACCCCTGCTGTGACCCAGCCTGTCCAACGGAGAACATTTACCCAGGCAAACATCAGCCTCACCCCCACAACCCACAGCCCACCCCGCCTCCCCCCCAACACATCCACTACTTTGCCTCGTAGCATCCTAGGAATGAGAAGGCGAGCACTGACCCAACTTTCATCCTCTCCACCACTGTCTGATATTTAATCATGAAATCATTTAGTGTTTGTGTGGTCTTCCCCGGCTATGAGGAGAAAGGATGGACCGGGCAGAGACAGAGAGGAGGGATCCAGTTCGAGTCAGTGTGTGGGAACCACATAGGGAGAAATCCCTGGCTGATCCTGGCCAAGACACTTTGTTTTTCTCCCCTCCGCTCCCACCCTTTCCCTCCCTCTCTTTCTCTACATCCATTTTTGGGTTTTCATTTTTATTCATAGGGTGATCGGGGTGGAGGGAAGGGTGTCAAGAAAGCAGGGGGCAGTTTGTGTGTTTGTGTGTGTGTGTGTGTGTGTAGGAGGAAGGGATTGTCAGTCGGCTGATGCCAGTGGATGTAGGTGCAGGCCTCAGACCAGGCCTGCCAACAATAGCCACAGTGTTGTTTGGGTAGTTGCGTCCAGGACTCTTGGACATTCTTCCCATGTCAGTATAATCACTACTGGGAGGTAGCTCCATTACGGATTACCATATCATTAATAGTATCCATGACTTTTGTTCAAAGGCTACTTGTGTAATGTTGCCTTGTGGATGACGGCTAATCCGCTGAGCTGCAGCTGTAGGAAAGAAGAGGGGTAGATCCCACCATCAGTCTCTCTCTCCCTCACACACACACACGCACACACACATATAGACACACTCACTACTCCACACATGCAAACACATATAGAAGCATCTCTCCGTCCAAGCCCACGGGGATCAGGCCCTGAAAGACAGATACAAACAACAGTCAAATACAGAGTCCCCCCATAGAGAAAAAGAAACATCCATTCTACACTTCCCAACTGATCCCCTCCTTAAAGCCAAAGACCAACCCCCCGCCTCCCCCCTTTCTCTCCCCTCTCCTCCTCTGAGTCCCTGAGTTGGCTCTCGTCCTCCCATTAAAGCCCCCCGCTCTTTAGCGCAGCCCTCCTCTCAGATGGTGGGCCAGATTAGGAGGGGAACAATAACAGTTTTCAATGTAAAATGTGCATCTTGTTAGTCCCTTTTTCTCTCCTCTCCTATCTTATGATGGGGAGAGAAAAGAAGCAGCGTAAGCGGCCATTCACAAAGTTATCTGTGGGTGTCTTCTCCCCACAAACGATGGCTTGTTCTGTGGCTGTTTTAATCCTTCTATATTCTCAGTCTACCGCTGGATTTTTAGCAGAGAATACACCACTGAGGCCCATAGAGCAGGCTGTCCAGAGGAATTTCAGCTCAATACATATTAAGTTTTATAATGCATATATCTTGATGCATGTCCTTCTTGGTATTTGTTGTCATTTAGCTTGAACTTTTTGAATTTGTCCTTACATTACAATAGTTTACATCAAGAATTAAACTCAAAACCATCCCTTAAACGTGGATTTCGTAAAAGGCATAAGCGTAATGATGGCTTTTTAAAAGTCAGTTAAGTAAGGTTTTTCCATCATCTCTGTGAGGCTGATAATCTCACAGCAGCTTCTTAAAGTAACAGAGAAAAATAATAGAGCAAAGGGAGAGGGCCTGGTCACATCTCTATTCGTATGCAGCATTTTTAGCCCATAGTTCATGTTTTCTCTTTGCTGTTCAGTCCTTATTAAACAAATGTACATAAATCATGTGCTTTCATTCCGAGCTGACAATATGCAGTGACATAGGAGACTTTGTCTAGATTGTTGTCTGGTACTAAACAAAGGTAAATTAAATCCTTCTATTTGGAGCAGTAGTTTGTTTGATTGTTGTTTGAATGGATCCCAGCTCACTCTGGGAAGCCTGAGAGTCACCCCTGATGTTGGCATGTTAGTGGGTGAGAGCTGCCAACTCTGAGGGCAGCAGATACTCTGAATGATGCGCGCTCAAGCCCCTGTTTGTTTTCCTAATGGGAATTAATGTTGAGTATAAAACAACACCCCTGTGTGTGTGTGTGTGTGTGTGTGTGTGTGTGTGTTGACTCCATGGTAAAGTCATCGAAACTTGTAGACACAAAATAGACAATCCAAAGTCAATGTCTGCTTATTAAATGTTTCCCAATTTTTTTAACCTGATCGCATTTTCTCTCATTTTTTAAAATATTTTATTTGCTAATACAGAATAAGTTTGGGTAAAAGCTTCACCCTGAATTAATACTATTTGGTCATTTTATTGTTCCCAGGGTCATGAATGAACTT
>JAQNCA010000024.1:952413-962525 GCA_029783725.1 Acanthurus tractus
ACACACACACACACACACACACACACACACACACACACACACACACACACACACACACACACACACACACAAGCATCCACACACACGCACACACACACATGCATAGATTTAGGCAACACCAATACACTACACCATACTACAAGAAAGAAGATTTGCTGTTGTACCCTCACAAGCTTAGCTTACCATCTAAGCCAGACTTTTCTGCTCATATGGGTACAAAGATCAAAACTGTAGTTCTTAGACACTAAGCAGTTGCTTTTTGGGCTTCAGCAGACTTTTTCATCCTTTTAAGGAAAAAGTCACATGTTTGGGAATTTACATTCTTGACAAGAAGTTGATGAGAGGCTTGCTGACCACCCAATATCTGTGCATTAAAGATGCAGTGAGCAGGTGTTTGAGTTAGCTTAGCATGTAGACTAGAAACAGGGGGGGATAGCTAGCCTGTGTCATCAGCCTGGCAAAACCTTTAATGAGTAACTAACAGGTTATATCTTGTTTATTTAACCTGTACAAAAACTGATGTGTTACAATGTAATTACATATTTTAAGAGGGCTTTTCTGACTCAGAAATATATTGTTACCAGCCAAAAAAGAAAATGTCAGAGACTTAACCCAGCAAATAGTTGCATTTACACTCTAATTTCTATATGGACTGAACAAACAAAATTAAACAAGTTGATTAGTGAGCTTCAGATGTGCTGGTAGTCAGATTTTATTTCCTGTGGACAGAACCAGGCGAGCTGTTTCCAGTCTTTGTTCTAAGCTAACCTGCTCCAGGCTCCAGTTTCACATTTAGCAGACAGACATTGATTTTCTTATATAGCAAGAAAACAAAAAGCTCACTTTGCAAAACATTAAACTTTTCCTGTGAAATGAAGTGATGTCTAATCACAGGTCTTAAACGTGGGCACAGAGCCATTTTTATATGTACACAACATATCAACTTTATAATATTCCATATATAGTTGTATCTACACTGTAAAAAATTGACTTGAGATGACTATTTCAAATTATGGGATTTTTTTCTTTTTATGAATCAAATAATTTTGCCCAAACTATTTAAATGCTTAATAAATCAATATTTCTGTTAAAATTTAGCAAACTGTAACGGTGAGCTGTACTGTGAAAATAAAGGTGTGGATTCTTTCTTTTTTTCTTCCCAAAGGTGAAAGGATATTTAGAGAAATATAGCCTGACCATGGTAGCTTGATCTAAAAAGAAACAATTTTTTTAACTAGTTGAATTTTTTATTCTTTTGTACAAGCACTTTAGTATTGCTGTTCAGCACAGTACTTTAGTAAATGTAATGAGATTTTTATCCAGCACTGTTCCCCGATGGATCTAAAACTTAATTAAAAAATTCACACTTATGAAATAAAATAAAACAACTTTATAATTTTACAGAAATCAACCTAATATTAAACTTGCTTATATAGGAAAAAGTAATAAAGTACTGAAAATGTTGTTTTGTCAGAGAGAAGTTTTGATTTTATTTAAATGTAATCCATAAGAAAAGATAAATATTCCACATAAGAAAATTTAAGTTTTACTTCACCATAAACAAATGCATAAATAAGTAAGGAGAAAAAAATCTAGTACACCTTTTTTGCTATGAACTTTGACTCATTACAAAGAATAAAATATACCTTCTCAATAGCATTATTTGAAAATAGGTTGTAGTAATATATTTACAAAGGACTTTGGTTTGCTGTGGTTTACTCCTCTACATTTCACAAACACAATATCAAAGAAAAAAAACATCTTTAGCTTGTTCCTGTTAATGTCCCCCTTCTTGCTTCTCACAGAATATATGAGGAGTGTGTTTTCCTTTGAATTCCTGGTGATGAATTATATTTTGAAAGGGCGGATTGTTAATGTTCAGCATGTGATATTAATGCGAAAGACAAACATTCTCAAACTGAAGCTTTACTACTGCCATTCAGTTTACATGACAATAAATGATTTGGACTCCTTTTTTTGTCTGTGCTCAATTTATTATTATTCATGTGAGGTGCTGCAGCTAAATCTTTCTCATCTGGATGAACATAAGTCTTTTTTTTCCCCTGTTTAGAGTCAGGATTTAAACCAATATCGGGGCTGCAGGGAACCAAGTGTTTCTTCAAAGCCTTTTCTCTTTCATCGTATTGTCACTTTTTCCATCTGCATGGACACTGTCTTTCCTTTCTTTCATTGGCTCTCTTGTTGCTTGTCTTTTTTAGTCAGGGGCTTGTTAATGTGGGGTTATCCAACCATCCAGGCGATTAATGTGGGCTAATCCATGCATCTATCATCTATCCATCCATGCAGAAATGATTCTCCTATCCATCATATCTGTCCCTCATATCAAT
This sequence comes from Acanthurus tractus, assembly GCA_029783725.1. Lineage (NCBI taxonomy): Eukaryota > Metazoa > Chordata > Actinopteri > Acanthuriformes > Acanthuridae > Acanthurus > Acanthurus tractus. Next base: position 954,762 of record JAQNCA010000024.1, read on the forward strand.
ACACACCTTCAACTTGCTTATTGTCTTTTAGCATCACATCCAGGTATGTTTGTCCAAGAAGATGCAAGGTGTGTGCAATGAGTTCAGCATTGTTTTCTAAAGCAAACATGGAGGGAAAGTGTTTTCTTGAACTCCCCTCAGAAAGAAACTTTGATTTCATGGTGTTGATTATTTTTCTTCACAATCACTGAAGGAGAAAGCACAAGGACGCAGAGATTGTTCCCCTTTCAGATGGCCCACAATGGGGCTCAGTTAAGAAAACAGCAAGGACTCACCCCCCCTTCACTCCCTTTTTTAACTTCTTTTTTTACAATCCAACATTATACAACTTACTTAAACAAAGAAAGGAGCCTGGAAGCAGTTTAATGCATTTACTGAGACTCTGTGGTACACATATAGCAGACACAAGCTTGGCGAAAATAGTTCCTCTTTGATCTGAGTAATTCCTTATTCTGTGGGAGGTAAAAAAGTCCTTTCTGTCAGTAACTGTTTCCAATATGGCTTTCTCTTGGAAAGCAGGAGAAAAGTCTGAAAGGCTTAGAGGCTCATGGATCTGACAGATTTTAACGTAATGCTGCTCTTTATGTTTCAGTTTGGTTAAACAACGTCAACTTTTACTCTGTCTTCACCGCATAATATCCCTCTTTTCTGCTGTTGAATGGCCAGACTTATTTACTTAACACACAGAAATGGTAAAACTTGGTTTAAGTTCAGAAGCAGGACAACTTTTGTAATGATTAGATTTTTTTCCTGTAGAATTGCTTCTATGTATGGACATATTTTCCCGTATTACGTGAAAGATTTAAATTTTAAGGAAGTGGGAGTGTTGGATGCATCAATGGTCAAGTTAACTGCAGGTTTGTTTAAGGAGCCCATGGCCCAGTGGGAATCAGGCTCATGTCTGCCCCCTGGAAGGCACTGTGACATCCATTCAACTCACGGATCAGCCCATAAACAAGTCTGTAAACAAGTTGAAGGATAAAGCATTACAACTCCACAAACAGTGAACATTTTGGAGCTTTAAAGGAAGTTTTAGCCCAGTCTTCATTTTACTAATGACACATTAGTCCAAGCAGTTATTATTTTCTAGGCTACATCTGTTTTTTATATATCTCATACTAAGATATACGTCTGTTAATTGTTGGCTCGTTTTCCTTAACATGCAGAACAAAATTACTGAAGACTAAAAACTTTTAAAGATCTTCTCACAAAACTTTTCAAATAACTTTTTTCTCACTGATGGACAGCAAAACATGATAGTTTGTAATTTTGGTGATCTGTGGACCCGCACTTAAAGCGTCACCTCACCAACTAAAATTAAGTTTAAGCGATGACATGAAAAGCGGAGTTTTAGTCAGAAATATTTATTCACATTATGTACAAGATTTATTTCCATCATTTCCAAATATATAAATAAAAACAACAACAAAAGAAGCAAAACTATTTACATGGCGTGTTGCGCACTGTGCAGACTGAAGGTGTTTGCGTGTGTGTGACCGATGAAGTTGAAATAGTGGTGATCGAGTCCCTGCACAGGTGACAAGTAACCACCGTGCTGCTGTGTGTGCGCAGAGAGCGGCACTGTTTGGTACGAAATGCCCGGGCTGCGGGCCGAGCTGTGCCAAGAGAAGTGTCCTGCTGGACTCTGCTGGTACACGGAGTCGGAGGGGCTGTGACTTTGGTGCTCCGGGGAGGAGTGCAGCTGGCTGAGGTAGTCAGACGGTTCTGGTACGGAGCCCAGAGAGCCAAACACAGGCTCGGTGACCACACGCGACTTGGACTGTAAGAAAGCGAGGATCCGCGCGTACTTGATGTCTTTGGTTTCAGCCCTGTCCTCTGTGGTCAGGTAGTGCACAAGGTTCTTCATACACTCGTGGTATCCGTAGTGGAAGTAGTTTGCAAACTCAGCCAGCAGTTCACCTGGAATGAATCAAAGCAGCGATTACAGACCTGCCGAGACAAATCACGAACAACACTGACGCAGCGTCTGTTGGGATTCTCGTGCGTAAAACTACACTTGTATACATAGGGATGGGATTAAACTAAACATTACATAGGTACACAAAGATTTGTTTTTATATCTAATCGGCACCGTAGAAATTGGCACATGTTTTTTTAACGGAGACGTGTTGTTGTGATGCGTAAAGTGTCTGTCAGAGCTCTGCGAAAAACTCTCTTACCTTTTTCTCTCCCACGGGGGAAATCCGCAGAGTGGAGCGCTCTCAGATACTGAACTGTCATTTCCAAGATTTCAGCCTTCTCTAGTTTCCCAGAGTTCTGTAAAAATATCCCGAAAAATCCAATATCACACAGTGTTTGGCTGCAAATATTACACGACGAGACTTTTTGATAGACATCGGCTGATAAAAGTCTCCATGCTAATTTATAAATGTTGTTTAATAAATACGGAAATAAGTCATACGAAATATACTGGATAATTTTTACAATACCTGCTTTGCGAGTGCCATCGGTACTGTTTTTCCTAGTTCGTTAAGGCACCGATTAATGCGGTCCCGTCTTCGTTTCTCAATGACTTTGTGAGAGATGGGAGTTCTCTGTGGAAACAAGAAGACAGATAACATAAGCGAACAGATAACTTCACACACCCTTATTTACGGTCATTTATCTGATATACTAAAATAAAAAGTCATAATGTTTTAATAAAAAATAAATAAAAGTCAGGGCAGCGATAAAAAATTGTGGAAACTTCATTAGATCCTCCTTGCGTGTCTTGCGCGCAGCGCGCTCTAGAGCAGCTTAGCGCGCGCGGCGGACATAAACGCCTCAGGTAGTTTCAATATCTCCGATGCCTTATTGGAAATGTTTGAAATTTCCATTTAGTAAGTTTAGCATAGGCCTGCTAGAAGTGTTTTAATCGAGTTAATTAAATTTAAATTAAAAATGATCCAGTTAAAACATCCCAAAAGTGATCAGCTTCTTAGTCAGTAGCGCGCTGTAGTTTTCCTGTAAAGCGTACCACGAGAGTGATGGATAATACATTTCTCCTCCCCTGGCATGAAAAATACTCCAAATACTAGTTAAAAAGTTTTAGATGTGAATTATAGAACACAGAATTCCATAAAATAACTCTAAGTAATAAGTGCCAAAATAGTTCAATCCTCGTAATGCAGAGCGCACGAGGAGCACAAGGAGCGCGTACCTTCCTGTCTTTCATTTTAGATGCCATTGAAGAATTGCTATCAAACTTCTAAAAAAATCAGTCAGCAGGATGATGGAGAGATGTGTTGCTCTGGTAGTGGATGAAGTCGACTGAGAATTGAGGGGAATGTTGGTCTTTATAAAGGGATCATCCGAGGGACTCTGGCATTCATGGTGTTAATTATTCCATGGGATTAGAGCCATGCATTGGATAAATGTGTGCATTTAGGATCAGTTAAAGAAATAGTAAAAATCTCAAGCCATGGGCTAGCAGGGGGGCAAACCTGCTTTGTTAATCCACGTGGCTGTTCAAAAGACACGTGATTACTTTCGGAATATTATTTGCATAGTAACAACCCAGGCGGGAAATAAGAAGTGAGCGTTGGGATCGCCTGATCCGGCGGGGCGCACTGTGCGCACTGAAAACAAAGCCGGCGAAAAAAGAAACCCTCTTTCTTCCAACTCGCGTTTCTCACACGATCGCCTGTTTACAAATCCCAGCAAGCGATCTTAACTCTCGTCCAAGCCCGGTCCGAGTTTTAAGGCCTGTCCAGTGTCATTAGAGTAATTAAGTAAGCCTTTAATAGGCTGTTCCGCCAAGTTCAGGGGAGATCTTTTGGAGACGGAGTCCCCCCGTTTGTTCTCGGCGTTTCTCACACGACTTGGTGACACGTCCATCTTTTATGAGAGATGGCAAGCTTTTTGTTTACATTCTTTATTTTGTTGGACTCCTCGGCAGGTGTGTGATTAGGCCTGGCACACGAGCGTCGTCTGCGTCAAGGCCAGCGTCTCCAGCAGCCTCTGGCACACGAGGGTTACCCACCACTGGAGACTCTTTGGAGAGGCTCAATTTGTATCCTATTATCCTATAAGAAAATGTCTATTCAGTCGAATGAATAGTTTCATTGGCCTAAATTTTAATAATGCTGTGAAAGAAAGGGAGAAATAAAGAAGAATGCAGCTGGTGTGAACGCGCATTATTCCCCGTCACCTGCAAGATGGGTAGCCTGGAGACCCCTATTCATTTGCCTAATTTCGGTCAACTTAACAAACTTTGGGAGAAATTATACTGCTATTGTTATGAAGGGTGAAGCTTTCTGATCGAATTAACAGCATGTTTTGATCCGGTAAATGTCATTAGAAAGAAAGAAACAATCGCGTTTAAAGGGGCCTGGGTAATGCGCCAAGTGGAGACGCCAAAGCGCAAACTGCACAAAGGGTGCTAGTAAATGCCACAGGGGACTTTTGTACCCTCACATTGCTCAAGTTTTTCCCCCCAAACAAAGGGCATTATTTTATACTTGAATACATTTCATACAACAATTGGCTGTTTTCTTCAAACATATTTTCACAGCAAGGTTAACAACAGGTTTATTGTGTGCGCTCCACACAGATTCAGACTGCTCTCATGCGCCAAAACTGTTCGCTCCGGTTCTCTTTTTGTTCACTGAGAACGTTTTAATCTCGAAACTTTCAGCGTGCTTGGATATATTTGATCCTGTGAGCGATGTCGAAGAATAAAAAGCAGCGGAGATCGAGAAAGAAAGGCTCACAAGACATCTGAAGCGTTTGGAGAGTTTTTAGAGCACCATGGAGAGAAAAGCGCGAGTGAGCGGGACGGGGGCATAAAATCCAATTACTTGACTGTGCAGTTTTAACACTTTTTATGTGTTTGTCCTTTGAAATATGGAGAGACTTGTGTGCTTTTGCTTTTTTTCAAAAACTGAATTAAATAGCTACTGGAAGTTTTTGCTGACCGACTTTGTAACGCCGAGTGTTGCGTCAGTATGAGGCCAAAGGATGCGTCAGAATTTATTGTACCGTGATGAGAAAATTGTATTTCCGTGTTGAATGGTCTGACAGCCATTTTATTTTATAAACAAAAAAGTGTATTAATATTTATACGTTTTTCTGGTTAAAATAGTTGTTCAGCCACAACAATTCTGCATTTATACTATTTTATTTATTATGGCAAACACTGTAAACTACTGCTGTATTGACTGTGATTTAAAAATCTGCTTGTTGTTTAAAGTAGCTGTTTGAAAATACATTTTATTCAAAATAGACATATAAAATATCAAATTGCTCACAGTCGAGCTTCTCAGAATGACTGCAATTTTGCGCATGTCAGACAAAAAAGTATTTGCATTCTTTATCGGTTTTGATGAGTGTCTTGATCGCGTTTATCAATTGTCCCTTAAATGCTCTAATGTGCAGTAAAATACAGTAGAATATGAAATAATGCAGCCTAATGATTTACTGTTGTAAGCTAAACCTTGATAGAGAAGGACCTTAATAAAAAGAAATACTATGATTTAAAGAATACTCAGATATCATCATGAACAAAATAAAGCACTTTAATGACGAGCTGATGGATCAAGAAATACAAACTTCAATGGCTTAGCCTCACTTTTTTGAGCTCATACAGAAATATTCGGCACTATCATATTTTTTTTCTTTATCCCTGCAAATATATTCGCTGTTCAAGGCAACTGAATGAAAATGGGATATACACTACTTGAACTTCCATTCCGGCTGTATTGATGCCTTGTTCACTCTTTATCACATACTGCAACACATTAAGTTTAACTGGTCCTGTTACAAGTGCATGATGTCATGTGAGGTCTTACTTGAAAATATTTTTCAAAATCTTTTTTATCTTTACAGCAGCCGCTTTTATTTTTCAAAGCTTATCTGCTGCACAGAACAAGAAAATATTCATATTAATTAAAATGATAAAAGTACACATAATTGAGGAGGCAGGTAACAGAAGTGAAATCTTCCTAAACATTAAACAAATGCTTGAGCAGATCACCAGATTGTCCTTAAGTGAGAGACATTTCACTCAATGCAGCATTAATAAAACATACTTTAATTCACCATATAAATTAACACGTGCTACATGTTTGCATTGCTGCAATTTGCTGTTCTGGCTAAGCTTTGCCGAAACTTTGCGTGATAAACTGAACAAGCAAAAGTTACTGGAAGCAGCTTGTCACAATATTGCGTCTGCACTCTGCACAGTGAATTCGTGGCGTCTTCGCTGGTTTTTAATCTCGTCTGTACAGCGGTCCGGTACAGGGGCACATAAACAAGCCTCCAGCCAAGCCTAATTTGTGACAGCAGTTTAGCGTGCAGTAGCAGCCTGTGTGGACTCTTCTGTGTGTGTTGTCAAGCGCTGCGCTCTGACCCGTGGTGACCTCTGAGGGTCCTGGACACAATCCTTTAGCTTGGTGCGCCCCCCTCAGCCTGAACTGTAACAGTTCACACGGCCCCCATTGAGCCCGTGGAGTTGATCTCAGTTCAGGCTATAAATGCAGCAACTGCAAGCGCCTGCAGCAACAAGAAAGGGTGAAGTTCGACGCTTAAAGCTTATAAAAAGGTGGAGCAAAAGTCTATTTTATTTTTTTTCTCAGTACTTGAAATCATAATAAACAATCATAGTTCATGTCAAGAGGGAAATATATATTTTGAATTAGTGTAAACCCCTTAAAAATCTTCAGGAATATCACCTAGATTTTTTATCTTGGGAAGTGAAAAAGAACAATATAAATTTACTTCAGAAACTGAACTAGTAATTTACATATTTAAACACCAAAATACGCTGAAACTGTAACAGTACAAAACTGCGAAACTGCTCCCTCTGGTGGTGCATATTGAAAAGTTCATCTGGGACAATTCACTGGAAGAGATTACAGAGGAAGTGCAATAAATCCTGTTCTGGTTTTACATTAAGCAGCCTCAGTGAACTTTTATTTCCCTTTAAAACTATAAACTATACTAAATATAATATAATAATACTTTATTACAATACTAATAATATTATTGGAATATCTCTTTGGATATCAAAGACAGATAACTAAAATATATCTGATTAAAAAAAATGTATCATATTAGGGTATAGATAAAATGAAATTACTCAAAACTCTAAACAGAGTCAAGAAGTTTTATTTTATGTAATTTTAAAATATAAAATGATATAAAGTATGATTTTTGGGCTGCAGCCTTCAGTAAAAGTTACTGTTCTAAGAAATTTTGGTCCTCATCTACAAAAGACATTGTGTAAAGTGGATTCATGAATAGGTTATGTGTTGAATTGTACAGCTAAACTCCCAGTTGAAATGTTATTTATCAAACAAAAACTGTCTCCATAGGGGTCGACGTAACTTCCTCTTCTTTGGCCACTCTGACCTCATGTGCTCTCTTTGGCCCGCAGACACTCAGACATCTGAAACCCACAAGAAGTTGGCAGGACAAGAAGTAATGTAGAGCCTTAACTAAAAGTAAGATTTATCAGTGGTAGCATACTATGTTTAAGATAAAAGTCCTGTATTTGAAAAATGTCTAACTAAAGTAAACAGTTCAGACGTATTTGAAGTAAGATTATATTGAGGTGCATAAGTGAAATTACTTCAAAATAGCCTATTTCCTAATTTTATATAATGATAAGGATAATTGTTTCCGAACATCATAGTTTAGTAGCTACTTGCATTGTTGGACATCTCTAAAATTGCAAATACCCCAGTATGATTAAATAAAAGCACCAGTAATATTAATCTAAAAACATAATATAGTAGTGACAGTGTCTATTAGGCAAGCTACTTT
>JAQNCA010000024.1:967098-988885 GCA_029783725.1 Acanthurus tractus
TTTCTGAGAAAATCAAGTGTGACTGACCAAGCATGTGTTTTTTTTTTACTTCCTGGCTGTGGTTAGTGGTGACTGTCTCAATATTACAGCTGTAATCTGCTCTCAAGCTGCAGGCTGCTGCCAACTTGTCTTGATGTTCTGTTATGTGTCAAATGAACCAGCTGCCCTCTTCCCCCCTCTATTTTCCAATGTCTGCTGTGTGCTTGGGTGTGGGGTGACTGGCAAGCTGGCTCTGCCATTGGCTTGTTGTCTTCGCAGGCCAAGTATGGATAGTAGAGGTGGTGTTTTGGGGGATGGGATTGGTAAAGTACCTATCGCATTCAACAACTCTCAGCCAGTGAGGACAACTATGACATTTGCTGTTGGCCATCTGACGGGAGATGCACTCATAGAGTAGAGCCGCAACTGAACCCCAATTTCATAATCACTCAGTCTGTTAGTGACATTTGCATATATGTTGATAACTAACGGTTTTTACAGAGTGCACCTGTTGTCAGCTGAGGGGAAAAAAGGGGGCCACAAAAACATGCTTACTTTGACAAATCTATGCACATTTTATGATCGTGCTCTGTGATTCGTAATCTGTGCCCTAAGTACAGCAATCCAGATTGTGAATTCATCGATTGCTACACAGGAGGCAAAGTTATAAACTCTTGTAACACTTTTGTAACCACATTTTCTTTTCTTAAGATAGAATTGATCAATTACTGCACTTTCTTCCAAATTAGTTGAATATGCTAATATCTGTTGGAAAAAATATTTTCAGGCAACAGGTGTTACTAGTCTCAGGTTTAAGCCTCTCAAAATGCTGCATTTGCTGCATTACTTTGTTTTATATGAAAACAAACTGGGTGAACTTTTGGTCAGACAAAACAAGGAACTTGTAGATGTCACCTTGGGTCAGACAAAGCTATGAATGGCATTTTGAAACATATTATTTTGGTCAAACAACGCAGACAGATTATTCAAAAAGTGTTACAAATAACTGTTGCGGTTTTCCAGTATTGCTAAATTCATCCAAAACTGACATTTGTTTCTCTTCATTGTGTATTTCAAATCCAGACAATTTGTAATATCTGTCTAAATATCTAACTGTCTAATTCCATGTGCCATTATGTAAAATGACATGTAAAGTGCAAGGATTAAGGAAGAAAAGGGTTTCATTGAGACCCCCAACACTGCATTTCAGTATTGTATTGAATGTCTCCGTTACACTAGACAGAGATCCATGTGTACTTAGTTTACAGTCACAGCTGGTCTCACTTCATTTGCTCTTAGGCTTGCTACGTTTTGCTCTAAAGCAAGAAACCTTAGCAGGGAAAATGTGTAAATCCACATGGATGTTTGCAAAATATTATACTCAGTTCTCACTAGTCTTCAATTGCAGTGGTTGATGAACCAGGAATTCCTACTTAATATCTATCTTAGACTCCAAATAATCTGCACACATGCTCGTGTTTGTGTGTATATTTGTCTTGTCAATACTGGCTCTCACATACTCTGACACATCAGAGTGAAAAAAGGAAAATGTATCAACACATCTGTTAACTTGGAATTCAAAGACTTTTTTTTTCCAATTGGTGTGTAATTCCTTGTGTGACTAGAGTAACCAGCCTGTATGCTCGGCAACACAAGAACAGCACACAGTGTGTTCGGATAAGGTGTGATAAGATATTGGTCATTCAGTCCCTAATAAACATCTCTAAAAGGACAACTCAGGTCAGCACTCAATTCATTCAGGACCAGTCAGGCTGAATTTTGTTTTCTGCATCACTTCTTAATTTACGCACACAATAACACGAGCACCTGATGGCCAGTTGTAATCCTAGCGTGTATTTGTTTTTCCACAAGGTCCAAATACTCAAAGCTGTAGATGTGCCTGCACATTAGCTTACTTCTTGTATTGCACTCCAGTGAGTGGCTAGCACAGCCTCACGCGTCTGTGTTGCTGTTTGAAAGGGGCGTGTTTTCTGCTATTCATAGTTGTGAGAACCTCAGAGGTCTATTAGAGGTCAGTGTGAGTCCCTCTAATAGCAACTGCTGCAGCACAGGGCCTTTCAGATAACACCACCTCTCTGTATCTGGACACTGTATTTACCTCTCTTCGCAAATACGCTCTGGGACTGTGAGTATAGAGATTTATTGTACACTAATTTGTCAGTCAGTGCTGAACTTTTTAAAAAAAAACTAAAAAATTAAAACTTCAAGGTTTTTTTGAAAACCTAGACATAAAAATTAGACACAATGTAGGAAAGGGTTTGAGTTTATGTATTATATTTTTGCAAGAACATGAAGTTAGAGTTCTTCTGATTTTATTTTTTTTTTTAAGTATTGAAGCATGTGTGTCTCTCACCTGTCATTGTTTCATATGCATATTGTTTTGCTGTTAAAAACGTAAGAGAGCACACAGTCTGCTGCGGCTGTTACAACACAATTGAGAGAACCTGTTCTGTAAAACCCTTTACTTCTTATTATAAAAATTCTTACTACGCCTTGTTATGTCCTTGAATTTGAGATCATTAGGCCTGGAAAATCTGTGAAAGATCCTTGAACTTGAACTTGATCTTTAGAAAGATGCATGAACTCTGAATATAACTGAGGAGATTTAATGAGTCTTGTCAATCCTGTTTGTTTTTAATATTCAAAAATAAGAACTGTCATTTTTGTCTTTTGATCTTTCTGCTCATTCAACAATTTACAGTAATAAGGATGTCAATAAGAACCAGTTAAGGAAAAGCAGCTTGATCGGCAGCTTCTTTACATCACTTTGCCCCAGTTGGCACTGATCTCATGTCATGGGCACAGTGTTAATAATAGAAGTAGGTGAGAAGTCAATTGTACCTCTGTGGCGATTTTTCACTCGCCATCTAATAGTAGTCAAGGTATCTGAACATGATGTATTAAATATTAAAAGCTGTTAATAAATGTCTTTCTATATTCAGATCTAATTATTAAAACATAATTCCTCGATAGTTTAACTGGTCTTTCTTGCCACAGGCTCATCTAATTTGCATTTTACATTAACATGTAATTTGAAGCTACAAAGAGATGCGACCATCATTTGACTGTTACATTAAAATTTCAGAGCCAACTGTCAAACCTCCAGCAATATGAAATCTCAAAGGGATCCATCCCAGTGACTTCATTACTCAATCATCCAGACCAGAGAGCCTCACTTCCTTTTAGAAACAAGCTGTGTAGCATTGAGTGCAGTCTGTACATCGTCTGTGTCCTTATATCTCCGTGGAGGGTTATGATCTGAAAATGAGCATGGAGTCATGTTTCCTTCCGGCGTCTTTGTTTCCAGCTGCACAGCTGTTGAGTCTGATAGCCCATCTTCCTTTTATATACAACATTAGTTAAAGTGCGGCGTAACAAACATGTCAAACACAGAAATCCTTGTCTTTCAACAGCGTATTTCTCAACTGCTTGAGTTTATGATACAGGGTTTGACTCAGAAAGGCATTCAAATCTTTTAGATTTTTTTCTAATTTAAGCATAAAGGCAGGTAAAAGAAAATCTTTTTAAGGTCTTGTAAAGCAAAGGACACAGTCAGTAAAGAGGTTTCTCTTGAGGAGAAAACGAGATTCCTAGATAAACGGAAATTGTATGAATGATGTGTTTTAAAAAATGACGTTCAAAAAGTGTTTTAAGAGGTGATAACTGACCTATTCTTACTGAAACACATAGTGTTGGGAGGGTTAAAACTAAGGATGAGGGACCTAAAAAAAATCATTTCAGGATTCTTTTCAAAAAAGATAGTTCTGAAACACTTGTTTGAGCCATAATATCAAATATTGTAATGGTGACCTTAGGGATCTTCTCTGAATCTAAGTGCTAATCACACAATGTGAGTTTTAAACTGCTCTTACTGTTATTACTCAAAATGAATTAATGAGAAAAAAACAAAGACTTTTTATTCAATTCTGATTCCAAAAGCACTCTAATGAAGGCCTGTTTGTGTTGGTGCACCTTTTATCTTTGCCCTGCATTACCCACACTCAAAAAGCCTTTTAATTGCTTATTATCAAGAGTGCCTTGTTTACTTCCCTGCTTGAGCCTGTATCGTAATATCCTTTATACAATTGTCCTTCACAAAGAGGTGAACCTCTCCCTCTCCTTGTTTGTGAATGGCTGAGGATGCCTTTATTCATACATTCAATCGCACTACTGCCACCTGTTATCAGTGAATCTTTACCAGTGAAACATTCCAAACAGCTGTTCTTGGAGCATTTCACAACTTTCCCAGTCCTTTGTCGCTCCTGTCCCAACTCGTTAGAAGCATGTTGCTGGCATCAAATTCAGAATAAGCATATTTTTACTAAAATTACAGAAGTAAATGGGGTAAATCTTGTATTTTATTCCTTTTTGTGCTGCCTAAAATTGAGTATATGTCCAAACAGAGTAACAAATCATCACATTGTGTTTTATCTGGTATTCCAACTTTATTGGGTTTAGAGTTATAATACAAAGGGTATAGTCACCTTTTCTTGTTTGACACAGACAAACAGGAATTTCCTGTGACTTTGAATGGAAGCACTGTCCCTTTTTTTCCCTTTGGTTTAAGAGGTTCTCATGTTGCTGTGAGCCGGTCTAACACAAGAGACCTTTTGATAAAAGACAACTTGCTAGATTCTGCTGTAACAGCATGACGGACAGTTTCTTTTTCTATATTCAAGTACATATTAAATGTCAGGAAAAAAAAATCCTTAAAATTACAGAAGAACAAGTGTAAAATTACAATAACAAGTTTTCAAATGCAGTGATGTTTCTCTTTCTGTTTCCATGCAAGGTCAGACAAGAACAGTCATGCAGGCTCAGGAAGTCCTGAGACAGCTGCGGATGCCCGAGCTGGATGATCTACGGCAGTATGTTCGCAGCTTGCCCACCAATGCTCTCATGGGCATGGGTGCCTTCGCGGCCATCACCACCTACTGGTTTGCTTCTCGGCCAAGAGCCCTAAAAGCACCCTGTGACCTCAATATGCAGTCAGTGGAAGTACCAGTAGGTGATCTCCTAAATAACATGTCCTGTATGAGTGCAGTGAGAAAGAAAAATTCATACATGTCCCGTCCTACTGTTGTGTAAAACTGTGAGTTGGAGGAATAACTGAAGCATGATGCAACAATTGGAACACAAAAAAGCACAAGACACATTACTTCATTCAGCAGAAATGTTACATGGATCCTCTCCAGAAAACTTAAACCACAGCTGAAGATGAAGTTTATTTACATCTTCACTCTTTGTGACATTGAAAGTGATAACAAGTTCCTCTCAGACTAGTTAAGGTCGGCTGTGAAAATTGATTTTTACCAGTATTTGTTTTTTTATAATTCCAGAACCACTTTCTCATTATGTGAGTTTATTGGCAGTAATAAGTCATTTTTTTCTGATTAATACATTATGTAACAAAGCTACATTGACGCTGTTATCAAGGAGATATCTTAGTTTGCAAGATTAAGAAAAAATCCCCTTGGTTAGTGTTTATCCTTCTTTAGCAGGTCACTTGATTTTTTTGTTTAGTTTAGTTAAGTTTACTTCAGTTTACTTTACTTTAGTTTACTTTACTTTACTTTAGTTTTGTTGCTAGCTCTTCAAGTCATGAATTACTGACCACTTATTATCCTATTTTCAACTGAAAACCCAGTTATACAAATTCTTAATCTTTATTAAGACTAATTAACATTTACTGCCCACCCAATGGGTTATTGTAAAGTAAAAAAAAAAACATAATTTTATAAACAGGGAGGAGAAGCAATACCTTTTCTTTTGTTTACAACGCAGCAACCCATCAGTTAAACTTATGAATAGCTGATGATTTTTTTTTATAAAGCATAAGTAAATAATATCAAAGCCAGTAGTTGAAACTCTTTGTGCAAAGATTGAGATAGTAACTGTGTTTAGCTGAGGCATTACAGGATAGTTGTGATTTAAAGTGGTAAATGGTGGTGTGTGTTAATGAAAGACACAGATATCTCTCATGACTAATTGACACAGCTGAAACTACAACAGTTGCACTCTGTACCATCCAGGTTCCACGTTTGTGTCAAAAATAACAGAAGAAATAGTACTATTTTGAGCAGGAATACCTTAAAATACATCAATGTTCTCAATATTCTCACAGGTTTGGTCATTACATGTGATTACTGTTTATTTTATTTATTTTATTGTTATATTCATTTATTATTATTATTTTCCACCATAGGGGCCAGAGCATGCAAGGAGGTCAGTACTGATCGACAGCAATGAACCAATGTCATACTATTACGAAGATGCAAGCACATTGTATGAGGGGTTTCAGCGAGGGCTCAGAGTATCAAGTGAGTAGATGGCAATCTTTTAAGATTTAAGAAAATTCTTTCAGAAACTGTCGATTAAAGTGAGCTTTATTTTCTCTTCCAGAAAATGGACCTTGTGTCGGCTCTAGAAAACCAAACCAGCCGTATGAGTGGCAGTCTTATCAGGAGGTGCAAAATGGACCACAGACATAAATCACTAATTCTTCTTGTCCACATTACAATACAAACTTGTTTTGTTTTGAACAGGTGTTGGACAGAGCAGAGCACGTCGGTTCCGCTCTCCTGCTCAGAGGGCACTCTCATACAGGAGACAGTTTCATTGGCATTTTTTCACAGAACAGACCAGAGGTACAAAAACCGTCTTCGCCCTTAAACGCTGCTGCTGCAGTTTTGTTAAGCCAAGATATGGGTGAATAATGAATATGGTTATTGTTACTGATTGTGAAGGCTAGTCTATATTGTGTTTATCATTTTGTAATCTTGATGTACCATGGAGTGCACTCAAATGATCCCATAATGCAGTGTAAACCTACTTTGTGCATATAAAAAAAACTGGACACAGTGTCTGAGGTGGGGCCCCACTCATTCCTATAAAAGCTGCTCAGTAGAATTTTGTCCAAAAAATCTTTCTGTCAATGAAGTTGGCACTGATTCCTGCTATAGACATTTTCTTAGCATGTAGCAGTGAAGTGATACTGATAAGCTGTACATTGAGTGGCCCTTGATATTTGGTGTCATGAAGTCACTAATGTGATGTTTTTCCATGATGTTGATCAGTTTTCTGTGTGTGTCGTTTCTCAGTGGACCATTGCAGAGGTGGCCTGTTACACTTACTCCTTGGTGGTGGTTCCATTATATGACACACTTGGCACAGAGGCCATCAGCTACATTATTGACAAAGGTACAGAAAGGGGCACCTTCAAACACTAACTTCACACCACCTGCGGTATTATTACTGAGCTCTAGGTCAAGGACACTGATAAAAACATAAGGGGCTGATTGACACCGTTTCTTTTTCAGCTTCCATCTCAACTATAATTTGTGACGTTCCCGAAAAGGCTCAGATGGTTCTGGACTGTATCAGTGGAAAAGGGCAAGCAGTAAAGACAATTGTGATCATGGAGGCGTTTGACGCAGAGCTGGTGACCCGTGGACAGAAGTGTGGCATTGAGATTTTTAGTTTGAAGGAGTTTGAGGTGAGAATAAAAACCTTACTGTTAAATCTTTTGTTGATGTCAGTTGTTCAAAACAGATCTCTCAGTTCTATGACTTTCTAATCATTAATCTGCTTCTAATCATTTATCTGCTGAGCACATTCTCATTCATTAGCTGGTGTTCACAAAAATTGGCTGTGCCTCCTGCTGTTGCTATTTGAGTCACACTGCTATTCAGTTGTAAACTAAAGGAAAATAAGGCCCTGAGGTGCTGTGTGTTTAGAGCATGATCATTATCAGCCCTATCTGCAGACACTTTTTATCCCACTCTAAATTTGTGTTTTATTTTCCCAGGCCATGGGTCGAGCCAACAAGCGGAAACCAATGGTGAGTTGTAACAGAACATCATGTGCATTTCTAATGCATTAGCAATTCAGGCTTCTTGTGCATTGGTGTATCTCTGTGATCTGATTTCAGCCCCCTAAATCAGAAGACCTTGCAGTAATCTGCTTTACATCTGGAACCACAGGTAATTATGAATTACGCAACATGTTGCAAATTTGCCCTCTTGGCATTTTTTTTTTAATTAAATATCTTGGATAATCACAAACATTATTTTATTTTTAGGAAACCCGAAAGGTGCCATGATAACTCACGGAAATGTAATCGCCAACATTGCTGCTTATATTAAAGTAACAGAGGTAAAAAAAACAAAAGACACATCAGAAAAACTTGGAAAAAGTAAAAGTGAAGTATTGAATCTCCTTCGTTGCACTCATCAAAATTTCTCCCAACAGTGTCCTCTTGTGACTGTCCAGCTGCTAGAATCCATATGAGATGATGGAAATGTTGATACTCCTATAATTAATTTTGCCCTGAACTTTGCATCACATAAAAGATTCCCCTTCTTTTTTTCCAAGAATTGAATTTGAAAGACAAGAAAATACTCAACAGTTTTATCTTCTGTAAGATTTTGAATAAGATTAGAGCATTAATACAGCAGGAATTTAAACAGCTCATTTGGATTTTTTTTTTTTACCACCGTTATATGGAAAGCATAGAAAGAATTTAATCACAATGTCTTATTTGCTGGATAAATTAATAAAATACAGGAAATAGCATCTGTGCGATTACACTTTTGAAAACAATTCGACCCCCTCATGAGAATTTAATCAAGTAAAATGTAACTATTAAGCTGTTTGATGGTTGTTGCTTAAACTCTTTAAAATCCTTGCCTGCCTGACCCAGTTTGACCCACTTTAACGCCTTTATTTTCTGTCTGTCTCGCCTCTGTTCCTCTGTCTTGCTCCCATGTTTATTTCTTCCTCCTCCTCCATGGTGAATGTTGTCATCCAGGGCTCTATGAAGCCCTCCTGTAAAGATATTGTAATCTCCTTCCTTCCTGTGGCCCACATGTTTGAGAGGCTGGTGGAGGTACAGTATGCCATGCTTAACCTGCATACGTGCATGTGTTTTGCTTTGTGTGTTCCCCGCAGATACACTGCATGATGGACCTCAATGACATTCATGTATCCTACCTCCCCCTAGCACATATGTTTGAGAGAGTTGTACAGGTATGTTTTAGACTGTTAGTTGTTGTGATTTACTAAAATTCAGCTATAAGTTTGTTGTCCTTTTGAAAGTTAATGTTTTAATTTGTTTTCAGAGTGTTCTGATATTAACTGTTTATAAGTTGTGAGACTGTGTGGACATTTTGGGCATTTTGACAGTAAAAGCACTCTTTGACGGTGTATTATAAATTTGAGGTATTGCACAGCTGATTTTTGTTAAGAAAAAGTTTAAGGTTTCTCGTAAATTTTGGTTATTTTTTTGTTAAATAAGTTCATCCTAGCAATGCAATTTAACTAGTCATATTGTGGTTATTGTACTGGCACAGGCATTTGAAATGATAGCCAACCCTCTGTGTAAAAAACTGTGTTAAGTTGGTGCTTTCAATATATTTGTGATTCATAAATGTTGAAGTAGCCTTTGACATTTAAGGAAATTTTAACAAGTACAACAAGTAACAACTTCTTTATTTGGGCAGTAAGCAATGGGATTAACATTGAATCGTTAGATAAGAAGGGGAATGTTCAAATCAGACACTGCCACCTTGTGTACAGAAAGAAGTACTGAGCGCTTCTCTCTCACTAGGGTGTCATTCTTATGCATGGGGCAAGAATCGGCTTTTTCCAAGGAGACATTCGACTTTTGATGGATGACTTGAAAACGCTGAGGCCAACAATATTTCCTGTGGTCCCACGTCTCCTGAACCGCATGTTTGACAAGGTCAGATAATGTGTATGTTTTTTTTGGTTTTTTTTTTAGTTTTAGGTAATGTTAGGGGGTGTCTTTAATGTGAAGTTCTGTGATTTTCTGGGACCAGCCAGTGCAAGAAGCTCTTTAATAAGCATGTTTTGATTCTCCACAGGTATTTAGTCAAGCCAACACACCACTTAAGAGATGGCTACTTGATTTCGCTTTCAGAAGGAAGGAGGCTGAGCTCAAGAGTGGTGTGGTTAGAAAGGACAGCATGTGGGACAGACTCATCTTCAGAAAAGTACAGGTAAACATGACAAGCATGTATTCTACAACTTTATGTCTTGCATTTGTCTTAAAAACTTGAATTAATGTTCCTGGAAAAAGGCTTTCTCGGTCCATTAGCAATACCTGTTTTTATACATTTTAATTCTTTATTCTTTATGCTTATATGTTATCTGATATCATTAAAGGCTAAATATTCACTTCTTCCCACTTTAGGGCTAGGTAGACACCAATTATGTGTGACAATTTTTTTAAAATAAAGAATGGACAGTGTCTCAGTTTCACATGGCGAGTCTGTTCACTCTTTGCAGGCGAGCCTCGGCGGCCGTGTGAGACTCATGATTACAGGAGCAGCTCCGGTATCTCCCACCATCCTGACGTTCCTACGAGCTGCACTGGGCTGTCAGGTGAGTCAAGTCCACACATCCATCTCTTTTATCAGTATAACTTAATCGTTTTGTTTTCCATGACTGCCACTAAAAAGCATGCCTTACATTTTACAGTTTTATGAAGGCTATGGCCAGACTGAATGTACAGCAGGGTGCTCCATGTCAATGCCAGGGGACTGGTCAGCAGGTAAAGGCTAGAACCTCCACTAACTGTTGCTCTTATCAATTCTCAGGTTTAACAGCCAATTTTTAAATATTAAACCATTAGTTCTTTGGATTATTAAACCATAATGTTACTGCTATGTGGTTTTAGGTCACGTTGGGCCTCCTCTGCCCTGCAATTATATCAAACTGGTGGATGTGGCAGAAATGAACTACCTGGCAGCTAATGGAGAGGGAGAGGTGAGGAGATGAGAATTAAATACAAATAGTGAATGGGAATAAATATTTATTTGCTTTGTTTTCGAAACAGTATTTTGAGGAACTGCTTAAAAGACACTCAGTGTACTATGCAAAGTATTACCTATTCTTATAAATGAAGAGAAAACCAAAAATGTCAAGACAAACAGTAGATTTAACCTGCTAACAAGAATCGTATGTAGACCCACAGTCAGATAAAACAAATGCCTCAATACTGTACAAAGAGCACATTAAACAAACGCATACAGTTGTTATTATTACACAGCCAGTGTAGCTTGAGCTTACCCATCTCCATGTCTGGACCCTGACAAGTAGCTGCATGTTTAGAAGAACTAAAAGAGATTTGTGATAAATTCATAACAGCTGTCAAAACAACAAAAAAACACATATTTTAACCTAAGGGTGGTGCTACTGGAAAAGTGGGGGGAGTCTTTAGGAAGTGAATGTCTGTGCAAAACTATGTGCAGGCAATTAAGTAGACATTAAGATATTTCAAAGACCAATGACACCAGGATTTACTGGGCATCATTATCATCATCACTGTTCACACACACATCATCATGAACTTTTGTGGTAAGCCATCCAATAGTTCTTGATGATGGGGCAATGAACCAACTAGCCAACATTGCAGTCACTGAAAGTATTCCACTAGTGCTGATATAAATTTGTTACATGTCATGTAAATAGGTTTTTGTGCCAGAAAGTTAAGATTATTGAAAAAGGGATTTTAGTTTATCTTTTTAACTGGTGCTATTATTTTTCCCTCTAGGTGTGTATCAAAGGACCAAATGTATTCAAGGGATACTTAAATGATCCTGAGAAAACAGCAGAGGCACTCGACAAGAATGGATGGCTCCACACAGGAGACATTGGGAAATGGCTACCCGTAAGCAGACAGGCTTGAGGCCACTATCGGTCTTTATTGTTGTGGGTGGATGTATAAAAGTCAAGTGGGAATGCATTAGTTGCAACCTCAATTTCAAGATGTTTTTTTTGTCTCTTTCTGTCCTGGTTTGCTACAGAGCGGCACCTTAAAGATCATTGACAGAAAGAAGCACATTTTCAAGCTGGCACAGGGAGAATACATCGCCCCAGAGAAAATAGAATCAGTCTACACTCTCTGTGATGCTGTGGCCCAGATTTTTGTTCATGGTGACAGTTTACAGGTAATACGGAATATGTAGAGCACTAATGTCAAATATTCTTATTATAATGCTCAGTGTAGTTTAAAGTTTGATACAACTTGTGTGACACTAATTTTCTTGTTGTCTGTGTTATACTGTATAGGCGTGCCTGGTGGGGATAGTGGTACCTGACCCCGACTTTTTACCTCTATGGATGAAGAAAAAAGGAATTGAGGGATCCTACGCTGAACTTTGCAAAAACATGGTGAGATTTATTACTACCAGTAGACCAAACAAACAGGATCACTTGCTATCCACGCTTGCTAACATTTTTCTGGCTTTTGTTAGGATGTGAAGAAGGTCATTTTAGAGGATCTTCTGAGGTTGGGCAAAGAAGCAGGACTCAAGTCTTTTGAGCAGGTGATTGTTGCCGTGTTTACTTAATCCTCAAAATCCTGCATTTTCATCATTCTGTATTCACAGCTGAAAGTGCAGCAGTAACATTTTTAACTATATCATCACATATTTGATTCAGTAACAATCCAAATCCAAACCAGAGAGAATTATTAGTTGTTGAAATAGTTTTATGGACTGACTGAGTAAATCACCAACTGCTATGAAAACTGATAGGTAATATATACATATAATTTATAATATTAAATATAATTATGTAAGGTATTTTTCTCTTTTTATTTGGATACTTTATGGCCACATGATAAATCCAAAAAACAATTAGCAGATTAACAATAATATGAAATATCTTCTAGATGCAGCCTAACTTAAGATACTTCTTAATACTCTTTGCTGTTGTTAAATCAGTTTCTCTTTTTTTTCCTCTGCAGGTGAGAGATATTGCATTACACACCGAGTTGTTTTCTGTCCAGAACGGCCTTTTGACACCAACTCTGAAGTCTAAGAGGCCTGAGCTAAGGAGTCGCTTCAGAGAACAAATCGATGAACTGTATGCCAAAATTAAGATGTAAAGTTGAGTTGAGGAGTATTGTAGGGAAGATGGACACAGCCAGAGCCAAAAAGTGTACTATATGCTACGGTCGGAATGTTCTACCAGTAACAACTTTTATAGTCTTGTGGGGCTCTCTTTTTAAACAAGCTGGATATTAAATCTTAGTTTGAAGTAGCCGTTGTCCCCACCTAAACTAGTTATTGTACCACTAAATCTTCCCAGCTACCGCTGCCTACTTAGTTAAAAATATCCTAAACAGGTAATTTTGTTATTTGTATTATGTATCCAAGTGCATTAGTTAAAGAACACAGAGGTGAAATGTGATTTGCACATGCCTTAATTGCCTTTATATCTGACTACCTCAAGGTCAGACAGGTAATACCCCTGAAAATTTGTCTGCTAGTTTTTTAATTCTTGAGAGTTGCAGAAAGAGGAAAAAAATCCCATAATAATACTTTTACGGTGAAAATTATTGCGTATTTATGTGCCAGGCTATTTAATGTTTCAGTCATCTATTTAAATTGATATTTAAGATAATCAATAAACCTGTAAATACTGCTTATACCTGCTGATAGGTATATATGTATGCAGAGTATCACGCCTGATACAAATGTAATTCCCTGCATTCCCATGTTGCTCAGTGCTCAAGGCTGAAGGACTGATACACATGTTTAAGTGCACAATCTAGCTGGTGGCCTGTTGGGAATGTCGTCGTTTGACAGACATTTTTGTGCCATTTGTGCCTGCATGGAAAGTTGTTTTTTTTTTTAACATACTGTACATGAGGTTACTTCTTATAGATTTTCAGATTTTAGCGGCACAGGTTGCAGAGTAAAACTGCACACTGTTATTTGTATAATGCACAAGTCTTCAGGGTAAATATGTGGAGTTCTGGTATCATAGTTAATTTTAAGTCCTTGTAAGCATTTCACATCTACTTTTCACTGATGGTCCATGGACCCAATGATCTAATGCAAAACATTTGAGAGGTTTGGTTGTAAATTAAGATGTTTTGACTGAATTATGACCACTCACCTTTGTTAAAGCTTACTTGACAGTTCAAGCCATATTGTTTTATTTTGCTTTGTTTTTTAAGACTTTTATGATATGAAAAGGGCAAAGGTGCAGTTTTGTGCTAGAGTTGTAAGTACAGTAGTTTTGTTTGTCAACTGAACCAAATAAAATACATTATTCCAATACTGTGGGTTTTTGTTTTAATAATGGGAAGCATATTTTGATAGATTCATTTTTTTAGGAATCCATAGTGTTTAGAAGCCTTCTCTTGTTTTGCTGTAATTGTCACTAAGGTGCACTGATCCATGTACAGTGGCAACACCAACTCCTCCTATTTATCATTTATAGGCACTATTAAATTTTTAAACAGTTTACAAGCCATAACAATGTAGCTAAAATGTCCTTACAGTGGCTCATAAGTGATCATCAGTGTAAATAAATACATTAACATTTTTTTTTACAATGTTTCAAATTGACATTAGTTAACTTTCTTCGCTTTAAGATGAAATCCTGCCAAAAACATTTAGCTTATTGATTAGTACATTCATAATGTTTTTATGCTTCTTATGTTCTTAAGTGTTAACATTATCTGTGATGCAAACAACATTTTACTGTACAGCAAGTGCAAAATGAACCTCACCGTCTACTGGGAATCAAAATCTGCCATATACTGGAGCAGAAGCTGATCAGAGATATCCCCGCTGTTTTGTTCAAAGTCATTCAGGCTCTCTAAATAGTCCTGGTCATCCTGTGCGTCTCCCCACACATCAGCAGGTTCTTCCTCCACAGCCCTCTGTGGGGTCTGGTTTGGTGCCTGAGTGAGTTCAATGTTGCCAGCATCATCCATTAAGTAAGCCTGGTCTTCATCATCCTTTCATTAAAAAAAACAAACAAACAAAAAACCCTTTATGAAGACCACCACATCTTTGAGCTTTGAAATAGTTTCAGAAAAATTGGTCAGTCAGACTGCTAGCTCGATTAAAGCAAACAAACCAGTGTCATGATGTAGCTGACAGAGATCTCTTGTGGCAGAGGGTAACCTATAACATGAGAAATGTTTATTTCAGTTATTTCAAGTTGCATTACCAACATTATGCACTTCATTACTCCACAGACAGATTGTGTGGCCTCCAGTTCTTTTAAATTTAAGGTGGTCAAAATTTTAGCTCATGACTCTTTATGATGCACTTTCATGACGTACTTGATGACCTGAAGTTCTTGCATTCAGGGTCGTGGCACTTCTGGTACCAAACTTCCTCTTTGAGATCCACAACAATCCTGCAGAGGAGGATGAGACCAAATTAGAATAGCTGACAAACAACACATGTAAAAAAAACTGTTAACAAAACAGTAAACATAAGTACATGATGTTGTTGCTTTTATGAAACCGTCCCACATTTTCACACCAGCGATATTTTGCAATGTCATAGACAAGCAGTTGTTCAGCAGCAAAGTAGTTCCATCGTCTGATGCCTGTAAGTAAACAGACAGCATTGATGTTACTGATATATATGTTACATTAAATCTGAGTATATTGAGAGAAATGGATGAACAAAAATACAGCAAATTTTTTTTATTATATAAAATGTTTTTTGATATACACTGACAATTAAATAGGTACAACAGTCCAATTAAATAAAATACAATAACAGTCTGTTTTCACACTTATTGACATTTCACAGACCAATTGTCAAAGAATTAACTGCTGATGAAACAAATCATTTTTACAGCCCTCTCTCACAAACTAAACATTGAAATGTTTTGAAAAAGTAATAAATCTGTTTGTTTTTTTAAAATTCTGTACCAGTCCAAAACTTACTTCCCTGTATGCCATCCTTTCTAACCACCGTTAAAACAAAGTTGTCCACTTCTTGATGAGGAGATGACAGGCAGCCAGAAAGTGAGTCTGTCAGTGATGATTTGAAAAAAGAAGTTACCTAAGTTCAAAATTAATTATGCGCATGATAAAAAATATTGATCTGAAGACTGAGTATATAATAGTCTGTTGGTGTATAAAATAAAGCCTGTGTTTTCAGTTAAAAATTACCTAAATTTATAGCTGACCCCTGCTGGCAATGAGGCCTTGAACTTTTGGCTTCCTTCATCTCCAGGATGTCCCATGTAAGAATTCTCTGACCTGTAAAACTAAAGATTTATGGAAGAAAGCTTTAATTCTGAGGCTTGGTGAAGAAAATAGTTTCAGCACACAGGAGAGTGAGCTTAAAGTGTTCAATATACCTCAAATTACAGACTAAGGAAGCCAAGAAAACACTTTCCTCCACAGAAATTCCCTTCTTAGGTTTGACAATAAACTTGTTGTCCTCTGCCATCGTGAATGCAGCATTCTTTCCAACTTTTGATGACTTGTAAAGGCGGAAGTTTCTGTTCTTGGTGTAAACACCTGTTTTTGTAAATAAAAACCAGTTATATATTCATGAGATGTCTGAAAAGTCCTAAATATATCATTAAAAGGCTTGAACTCAAGCGGATATCAAAGTAAAATGGGACAAACAAAAACTTGTGGTTTTACTTACCCAGATCAACAAAGAGGCAGTCTTGGCCATCCTTATTTTTCACCCTGAAGAAGCCAAGGTCTCTCTCCTCCAGCTTGCGTTTCTTGATCCGTGGACTCTCAGCCAGCTCACCTGCCTTTGCTGCCTTCCCCTCACAAACAGCATGTGTTTTACTGTTAATACATAACCGCGAAAAAATACTCACAAAGGGATAACAGCAAAGATATAAATATATGTATTTTCACAGATCTGTAAAAACCAACCATGTTTCGCTGTCTTCTGCCACTGAATCTATTCCAGAATTTAAGCAACTTCCACTTTTAGGTGTGCTCAGGACTGGCTTAAGAATTTCTAGGATAAACCTACCTATAATAAACAGAAGGAATATATGAATTGAAGTTACATATAGAAAAAAAAAAGGTTTTATAACCCTGATACAACACGGAACATACCCATATGTATGTTGTCTTTGAAAACTGCATTTTGGAGATTGAAGATTAGATGTCGACTGAACTTCTCCTCTGTGCTGGAGTCAAGATTGAGGACATCATTTGTGGTGCATTCAATCCCATAAACTTCCATCAGCTTGTCACAAACATACTGTAAACACATAAAACATGGACAGGTAAATGCACTGTCTATCCAACGTCTCTGACATAAGACAGTGGCATAACAGAATGTAGACCTCTGTGGCCAGATGGTCCTCCATGTGTCACAGATTCCAGTCTCGATTTCTAAGGGCAACACCTCTGATCTACATGATTGATACTGATTTGTTCATCTGACACAAAAATGATCTACTCCCCTTACACTCACCTTCCTTCTGTTCCCACACTGGGGCAAACAATGAATAAAACTACAGCCTCAACTATTACAGTGTGGCCAGAAGATTTTATTATAACTAAGTTTAGAAAAGTTAATAAGTCTTCAAAACAGTAAACACAGTATTTGGCAACCCCTGATTCCAATGCTAACTTACAAAGTAGAATAATGCAAGTCAAAGATAAATGTAAGAGGAAACTGGCAGACTTCTTTTTCTCTGTTTAGCTTTTTCGCTATTATGTCTCCCATATTCTTAATAGCTAACCAAGTATCACTGTCATCTCATATATGTGATGCAAGTTTTCACAGAATGAAGGCAGACACTGTTAATGAAAGTGGGAAAACTACCGTACCTGGATAAGTGAGGACACCATGGTTTTCCCATCTCTTCCTTCATTTGACAGCTTGTGGAACTCCAAGTCAAAGTAAAGCTTGCAAATAGCGCCCTCTGGTATCACCTCATAGCAGTGCATTAAGGACTGTGGATAGGTCCTGAAATAAACCATGAGACAAATGACAATTAACAAAACACACAACATAAGATGAGCCTCATTATACAACATGAAACTCATAATTACCTGTAATAATGCCACAACTCTGTGTAACTGGTGACCAGGTAGATCCTTTGACCCAGGGATGATTTTTCCTTTTCAAGTGCAAAAACATGGACAGCCTAGGGGAATGCAGCACAAATTCTCAGTGTTTCTTCCTTCGTACACACACAAATTATGTAGATTCTTAATGTATGGGCTGCTGAGATTGTCGAGCATCAGCAAAGTCTTGTATTACCTCCTTGCAGCTCTGAGCAAAGCTGATGGCCATACTCTGACGAGGGAAAAGTTTCCAGATGGAGGAAGGTTGGCATGGCCACAGCCTAGGTTTGTAGCGTGAGGCTAAAGGATTCAGCTGGAACGACTGAGCGAGTTGCTCAACTTTCTTCAGTCGGTCTCCCCACTTCCTCATTATCAAGTGATTATTTATCACTTACATGTGACCCTTAATTGCATCAATCCACCTTGTTTATCAATTGTCTACATCCACAGCAAGGTCAGCGGTGAATTACTATGCAGCTTCCTGGGATGGTGGAAATTTATCAAATGCCAAAGGGTACTGCAGCAGAGTGGATGCCTTAGATCTGGTCCCATTTGTCAGCCATTAACTTGAAACAACCTACATCAAACAAAGAGGGGTTTATCTTATTTAGCTTACCCTCCTTGACATAAATAATGATTAAAGAGTAGAAACTGTTTAACACACTAGAGTTCAAAAGCACTACTAATTATATCATTTAAATTAATTGTACACTGCACATTGTAAACTTGTAAAAGCTAGGACTTATTGCAGAACTGCTCTATGAAATTACATTAGTTTTGGCAAGGCGCAAATGAGTGTACGTTCACAATGTAAAATATTATTATAAGACAGAAAAGATTATTAAAGATATTACAGATATGTCCTTGAACTTCCAAACACAATATAGCATATACTGGCTCCACCTCGGCCACTGAATGTTGTATACATCCCTGGTTATATTTCGAAAGCACAACAAAGACTCTAAAAGGGAAAAATCGGGTACTGTTTATTTTTAACTTAAGAAGTCTGACCACTGTGCTTTAGATCAATAGCAATTCACCCATATGTTTTTATTACTGTGTAATGTTTTACCATTGGATGCAATAAAAAACAGTAGCATCAAATGAACTACGGTTACATTAAGTAACGTTACCATTGCTTGAGTAATGAGCCGTAGTGACTCTCCTTCACATTTCAAATAAATAACGATTATGCCACTACTGTAGACGAACATGAAGTAACTGTAACACTACAGTCTATGATAAAGATAGGAAAAGTTATGTAACTCGAGTGTCTGTACTAGTGTATACAGTGACGAAGTCAACTTTGCTAGCATGACTTCATCGTTAGCTAAAACAGTGTCTTTGAGAGTAATCGGGCACTAACTAGCTCTAGGCTAAAAGTTAGAAGACAACACTATCTAGGTTACGTTACCGTTGTGTTCGTGCCAATAGTCCATTTAGTCACTTTAAATTCCATGAAATGTTGGGTCCGACATAAAACAAGACTTCGTTACAACATTTGTTTTTCTTTTTGGCGCGTTTGGAACCGGAAACACAACTATTTCCGTTACGTCAACGGAGTCGTGCAATAGTAAACAACACGACTGAGAGGCAAACCCAAGATGTCTGTGAAATATAACAAATTATATCATAACGATTTAACACAGTGCATTCACTTTGCAAATATGCTAAAAGTATCTTCTTCGAACTATATCAGAATTAATTACTGAAAGATTAGGACTTTCGGCTATACTTTTCAAAATAAAAGCTTTCTTACTACAGATGACAGCTGTAGAAAGGCAATACATACCAAAAGGGATGAAGCTGCTCTCAAAATCGAAATAAGAGGCATAGTTATTTAATTGTGCTGCTGTATTAAAATGTGAAATGATTGTGGAAATTAGGTTTTTTTTCCATCTTGCCTAAAGTGATTTTGATTTGAATGTGCTGTGAATACAAATGTTGGGTGTGAGAATTGCTTATTAAAAGTTGTGGATAATGCGATTGGGCAGATTTAATGCTGCTTTACCATGAGAAGTGCACCCTGCCAACAGGTAAACACATGCACGCGCACACTTGTAGTCTTATTTTAGTTTTTTGTAACATTTAATTTCCATTTTAAGCACTCTCCTGCTCTGTGCGGTATTTATAAGGAAGGAAGTGAGCCGTCCTGTGGCTCTGATGTGCATTCACAATATGCCCACAGAAATTCAAAACGCTGAATTACCTGTTTACTAACACTCTTATCACGTGTTAGTAAACAGGAAAAAGTATCTTTGGGCCCTAAGGCACTACGTGACCGATGCCATACTTGCAATACTTTGGTTTGGAGAGCCTGTACTCCTTCAGTAAGGAAGGAAGGGAGGAGGTAAGTGGAGGTCATCTCTCCAGCTTGCCAACAGAAACTAGTTTCCTGAGGGAACTACAAGTGAATAACCCGAACACAGCACCATTGGAAAAGTATTTGAGCTGCAGGAAGTATGTAATAATGGCAGGAATTACCTTGTTTGTTTTCTCACCTCTTTTCTTAAAATAATGATTCGAAAAGTTCTGTAACACTTTTGAATTAAATACTTTATCTGTATATCCTCTCTGTAACAAATACAATATATGAATTTATGAGGTGTATTACAACAAAGCAGCAACATATAGGAGTGAAGTAGTGGTGTGTGAGACACCACTAAAGGTAGAAAAACATGTTAAGGGTAAGACTTAGCTCATTTTTGTGGTTCACACTTAAGAAAACACATGCGTGCCTGTTCATATGAGACAGATATGGACAACATAAAAAAAACACTCGAAGTAATGGTAAAAATTCACAATTGTGACATGAAAGTGCCTGTAAACTGTACAACTGCTGCACTGGCATTGTTCAAGAAACTTGGAAGCTGAAATGTAAAACTGGCAGAGTTGGAGAACAAATTAATTGTTGGGCATGGATCATTTTTTTCTCGTTTACAAAGACATCTGCAACACTTTAGAGTTTACTACAGTAAATCACAGCTAAAGCAGAACAAATGACTCACTACGAAAGCTCCAAATGGCATGTTATTGCTTCTAAAGGAAAGGAAAAAGGGGGTGTCTTCATGAGATAAGGTTTTTTACTTCCCGCAGTTCTGCAGAGTATTATCTCAGCTCGCAGCTTAATGTGCACGATCTTGACTTATTTTAGTCGGATATAAATTTCCTTGCTTAAGGTATGTTCAGTTTCTTTTTTTTATTATTTAAGCGTTCATGTATTTAATAAATTATGTTTATCTTTATACTGTGTTTGGAAAGGAAACTGATAACAGTAGTTTGAGGGCTTGTCTAAATAAAGTGATTAAGCAACAGGACAGATCTTCTCTTAATGTGTTCTGCGTCATGGAAGTTTTGATTCAAGTTTAGTCCTGCAACGCTTCTCTTCGACTCCTGTTTCAGGTGTTTGTAGCGGCTGAGGACAAGAGGAACAATTCAAAATGTGGGACAAAAGAACACTGCTTCTTGCTGCAATTGTTTTCGTGGTTCTCTTCTGCAAAGTAAGTGTTATTTCTATCTCGAATATTCTTTTAAAACCCGTTGTTATTTTAAAAAGAAAATAATCTCTCTTTTTTTTTCAAATTTCATACTCATTTTAAGGTGACTACAGAAAAAACAATGCTGGATATGGCCCCAGATGCTGTAGATGACTTGTACGGAGGATGCCGTGAAGCTGCCTTGGCTAAGTTTGTCCATTCAGGCTTGTTACAACAAGAGCTAGACCAAAATAAGGATTTCAAGCAAGCGTGGGACTCAGGAAACCGGTGTTCAAAACTAATCACTGGAGGCACTAAAAACCACATGAGTGCACTTTCAGCATATAGTTCTGAGAATGAAGTTTTTAAAAAGGCATTTGACAGTGCAGTAAAGACAGGAGGGGCAAATTTGAGCATCTATGAAGAACAGTTTAAGTTCAAGTCTCTTCACTTCCTGCTCATGGATTCAATAACA
>JAQNCA010000024.1:988985-999826 GCA_029783725.1 Acanthurus tractus
GAGGGGCAAATTTGAGCATCTATGAAGAACAGTTTAAGTTCAAGTCTCTTCACTTCCTGCTCATGGATTCAATAACACTGCTGAATCCAACAAATTGTAAGACGATCTTTGGTATCGGAGAGGACCTAACAGCAGGAAAGAATTCAACGGTGAGATTTGGCCAGTTCAATGTGTTTTATTCAAGCTTTGATGAACTACAGAAGTCGGAAGATTTGGGCGACCAGGTCGTTTTGAATGTCACTTCTTGCTTCTTTGTCGACCTGAAAGATTTTTGCAGTGATCAATCAACACTCATATCTCCAACTGAATCATTTACTGTGGAGGAAATAACTGGTAAAAAGGACAGGAATGGCGACACATACACTGAGGTCATTTTGAAACACTCAAACCTGAACAGCCGGCACAACTGTTACAGCTTTTCCCGGTAAGACTCACATCCTTCACATTAAAATAAATATGCAATGAATTTTAAGATTATATCTGTGCTCTAGATCAAAACTGTGAACAATCTGTGCATGTGCCATAGTTATGAGTAATTTTAATGCAGGGCATCAAATAAAGACCACCTCATCTAAGACTGCACATCTGTATAAACTGCTCTTCACCAAAAAATAATCACTTAAAGTTCCAAGCCCATGTTTGGAAATACAATATATGTTTAAACCCATAAAGCCTGGTTCTGAGCCTTAGTTTTATTTTAAAACCTCAAAGTAATGAAAGTAGAACAGCTAAATGATATTTTATCCCGAGAAAGCAGAGGAGCTCTAGGGTTGTTTTTTTTTCAGGCCCTGAGCTGATCTGGAGTCTTTGTCACAAGCTATAACTCCACTAACCTCAACCAAGAAAACAGGGCAGTTTGTATGCTGTCAAAAAATGGTCTAGTGGCTCACTTTTGCCAGTATAGCTTCATTACTAGGATTTCATGGAAATAACTGAAGGTAACTCAGATGAGCATTTTAAAATTTTAATCAGCTTAGAGCTTTTCCAAACTAAATTTTGGTGGCTGAACAGTGGCAGGACCCAGCCTTGTGGTCTTGGATGAGTCATACTGGCCTTGTTAAAAATGAGCAAGACAATAACAGGATTTTTGAACAATAGGCACGATACCCATGTGTGTGGGTGCGGTTTGGTCAAGCTTAATAGATAGTGCTGACAATATGTAATCTCTTGTGAAACCTCTCTCTTGTTTCAAAAAACCCCAAACTGTTCTATGAGAAAATTTCATCCTCATGTTGAGCAATTTTGTTCATGATGAAAAGCTGATTGAAAAACAGGATTTGTAAGAGCCTGCAATGATAATCATTTCTCTTTTTCCTTTTTTTTCATCTCTCTAGGTCCTCAGCTGCAGCCTCCACCCAATGGCTTGTGTTGGTGCTTGTTTCTTTCGTTTCCCTTTTCTTTATCTGTTAAGATCAAATATGCATCTCAGGCGCCTCTTAGAGTTATTACAGTGCAAAAGTACGTCTGCCAGTAAAGATGCTGCACGCTTTTGTTGTTGGCTTCAAAAATATCATGTTTCAATTATTATTCATACAATATTTTTTGGGATTATAGATTTAAATCAAATCTTCTTTTTGCACGTATGCTTCAGTTATTAGAAATAAATGATATTATCTTTAATGCTCACATATTGCAATTTCCGTTTTCTAATAACTGTATGAACATGTTTTATGATTTTATGAAGGTTCCCAACTAGAGGAACAGCTTAAGCTCATCACCTTAACATGAGCTGCAAAATACAGCAATATAGAGGGCAGTAAACTACAAACTGAGACAATTGGGACCTGAGGAATAGCAAGGAATAATATCAGCTTTAAGCCTAATGAGCTTTATGAATACATAAAACAAACTGGCTGAACTGCACTTGTCCTGCATTTAATTTTTAGATGTACATTCTTTGACTGACCTTTGGTAATATTTTCCTTCAATGTTCTCTCAACAGTAAAGCCTTTAAATTTAGACTGGATCTCAACTTTGAACCAGTTGTTTATATTTTATTCACATTTTATACATAGTGTGTGCTTGTATAGATACTGGTTGCTTACCGTGTGGGGAGGGGGACGATACTTGACACTTGAAATTGCCTGACAGAACTTCAGAGTTTGAGTTGATGAGAGTTGATGCTTCAGTGTACAACTAACTATGTTTTCTTGATCAAAAACAGTTCATTTTGCAATATTAAAAAAAGACAGCTTTGGAATCATATCAGGACTCATCATGCTGAAATTGCTTTAATCTAATTAAACTCTGAATAAGATTGCAGTCTATCATTGTATTAGTATGTACATTTTAACGCTTTGGGCACTTGTAAGTGTTTTATAACCAATATCAATACACATTTTACAACAAAATGTATGCGACTTGCTGTTTGAGTGTGCACCAAATGTCAAAACAACAACACATGCTACAACATTCATTTACTCTGTGCATAATGATACCAAGAGAAAAACATAAAAAAAAGTTGTTACATTCATTCTGCGACCAACAAAAATCACAGCAGCAAGCACTTAGGTTGAATCCAGTCAGGATCATTTAAATCAGTATTTCATGTTTCAAAAAATAATGAAAATAAATACAGCTGCCTTTAAGCTCTGTGGAATGTTTTAACCAAAAAATTAATACAACAACGAAAGGTTTATATACTTGCTGTTTTTAAATAGAAATTGGTAAGAACACATGATGAATGTGCACTGCTGTCATTGCCACAAATGTTTAAAAAGATATAAATAGATAAATAAATAAATAAACAACCAGAGACATATTTTAAATATATTTAAAAATGAATATACAAATAAAATGCCTTAGCTCAAACTACCAACAACGCTGACTGCATTCTCATTATTACAAAAAAAAAAAACATGCAACATCACCTTTAGTCAAATATAATGTGTTTAGAGGTCAGTGTATTATGAAATGCTGAATACATAAATCAAGTCTCTCTTACCTACTGGTCGATACAAGACCTTTTGGAGCTTTTGCAAAATTCTATCATGCTTCCTTTTGCCTGTTTACTCAATAAGTCCACCTACATCAATTGTATAGAAAAAAATAACAACAGAAAAAAGTAAGATTGCTCACTTAAGTTCAAAATGTTCACACTGGTGAACAGCAGCATTCTACAATAAAAAAATAACCTTTGAAATCAAATCAATGACAGATAACATATTTTGTTATATCTAATATAACAGGATAATACACAAAGTTAAGATTTATGGTTCAGTTTTATTACAGCAGGTATGAGGAACTGGTAGAGGACTGATGGCTCCTGTTGACAAAAGCAGAATAAGCACCAGCTTAGGTATCATGAACACTGTTTCAGAAGTACATGAAAGATAGACACAACGTGTTTTTAATAATGTTTTCCTTGACTGAAGTTTCTCTTTAGGAATTGATTGAACTGATAAACTCCTGTTCATTGAAATTTTAAAATTTTGTTACCACAAAAAGTTCTGTTTGTTTATAACAAAAGGCTTCTTATGTCTTACATTAGCTTATATATAACTTGACAACTTGGTGTTTAAGTATTAATCTGCAAAGTCCCTTCCTGCATCTCCACCTGCCCCTTTACTGCTCACCTGCAGATGGCAGGCAAATGGTAGCTAAGGTTAGCTTGCACACTGCAGATTTGTCTCGACACAGTCAATGGACAAAACACAAGACAAATAAAGCATCTGGCTGACTAACATGTTGGCTTGTGCTTGTTTTGCCAGGATAAATAAATGAACAGTAGCAGGCTTTTGTGAGTTTTGTGTCAAAACTGTGAGAAAAGCCCAGCGCACACTACAGTTAGCTCTTGGATTTTTAGATCAAGATGTTAAATTTATCCTTTGGCTGTTATTTAAAAAAAATACCTTGGCCTCAAAATAACTGACTAGCTTCAACCTGCAGGTTGGCAAGAGTGGTTGCCCAGGTATTTACTATATTAAACGCTGGTTGTCTAAATCCCTGCTTGGTCTGCAGCTACAATGTGAAAATGCCCTGACAAGCTTTGTTTTACTTATTTTGCTTGTTATGTGTCTTGTAGCATGTAAGAATCCCTGTATGGACATGTTATTAATTACTGAACACATGAGGAGAGTTAAAATGCTCACTAGCCCCTTTTTGACACATTGTTCTGTGTTGACTGACAAATCCTGCTTTGACGGTTTTTGCTTCACATGAGCTGATAAATAACAACTAACTCTGATGACTGTGGTGACTGTGAATAATCTAGGATTTTGAATAATCTAGGAATTGTGCTGATTTGTACTCTGCAACTGAGATGTTGTAAATGGAGCGGAGGAGTTGCAGGTGTGGAGGAAGGTGACATTTAGTTGGCTTTGTTATTGGGCTCAGAGCTGAGTCTTGATCTGTTTCCACCTGAACAAGTGCTCTTGTCTTTGCTGAGGATACTGGTGTTGACCCGAGAGAGGGTGCACATGCTGCTGTGGTGACCCGGTCCAAGTCTTGTGTTTCGGAGTTCCAGCTCATCGTAGCTTGAGACCCGGACAAAGGGACACCAACGGAAAGCCCGCTTGAAGCCGGCTCGGAACCTGTAACCAAACTGAATCATGCTGCGGCGTACAACATATACAATACCTGCCCACATGTGTGAATGTGTTTGGTTTGCTTATCTGTACCCACCTGCTGTTGAGGCAGCAGTAGATGATGGGGTTGTACATGGTGGAGCTCATTGCCAGCCACAGCACTGACAGGTAAACCTGCTGGATGTACTTCCACTTGCTAAGCCGCTTGTTGAGGCCAGTCACAATGAAGTAAACATGATAGGGCAACCAGCAGAGGGCAAAGGTCACCACAACGATGATCATCATCTTCACCACCTGAGAGAGAAAGGATAGGAATACTAAAACTATGAGCAAGCCAGCACTCCAATAAAAAACACCTTTTACGCTACATAAACTGTGTTGCAATCAAGTATAGGAGTGTTTTAGAGCACGATAAAGTCTGGCCTATCAGGAGATGATGCTGCCAAAGAAAGCAGTTTTTCAGCAGATCCAGAGAAATGCCATACATAATTTGGAGTCCAGTTTGTGACCACATGATTAATGTAGATCCAGCACTCACTCCCTATTTAGTTCTGTTTTCATCTCAGCGAATTCCCGACAAAAAACTACAGGCTCTTTAGCCCAAACATTCCTCACCATGTTAAGCAGCTGGTTGTCAACTTTGTCTGGTGGCTGCTAGTCTGGCTTACAGTCAGTAGGCGGTTGAACACATAATTATAATTAAAGAAATCAACATTCTCTTAAGGTCATTTCACTGTGATTTTTTTTAAATGCCTGAAGGCCTAGCAGCTCTTCAAATGCGAGTTATCTCTCAGGTGGGGAGTGTGTCGTCTGTTTCCCTTCATTCTGACAACAATGATTTCCTGTTTAATGAGTTCAAAATGGCAGAAATGACAGAAAGGTCAGTGATGATGCATTAGAACCAGCAGGCTTCAGGTAGGATGGAAGAGAGAGCAGCTAGGACTTCATCACTCTGTGGCAGCACCGTATAGAGCTGCGGGGGGGTTAAAAGAGGCGGAAAGCTATTGTAGCATCAGAAGCCCATCTGCTAGACGGAGATGAGAGCGACTTCCTCTTATCTCATCCACAAATGGCATCTTGTCTGCGCAGGCCTTTGAATCAGGCCTGAAATTGTCTTGTAGCTTTGTTTCCTGACATTTATAAAACCCTTTTATCTCTCACAGTTCAATTTCGCCAATATGAGCCTCTGATGATCTGTTTTTCCATGAGGCGCTCTAGAAAATTGAAAAAGGCAACCCTGCACCTGTACCTGCCTCTGTCTCTGTACACTACATGTGTTTGTGATACCAAGAAATATCCAAAAAGAAATCTATTTTCAACATGCTCTGAGTTTTGTATTTTACATTTATGTTTCTTGGTTCACATATTTGAGTTTAATTAAAAAGAAATTTATAGGTGTGATTTTTGACAACAATGTCTCTTATACACCATTCAGGAAATTATTTGCAAAATCAATTTTTCTGGATTTTGTCCCAAACATCATATTATAACTAAATACCTCAGCCTAACCCCTGCATGCTCACTTTGTGTAATGCAACATGTCGACCTGCAGTATTTGGGATGTTTATCGATATTCTTAAGCGTTAATCTCAGGGGCTGTCATGACAGACACTCGTCCTGACAGCTGTGATGACTTTAATCCCTGTTTAACCCGACCCTGGCAGTCTGCTGCAGAGCGCTCTGTGGAGTCTGCCGAATGATGTCTCACCACGGCAAAGCGACAGCCTCTGGACTCTTTTCTGCTCTACTTTTCACAGGCCTCAGATGAAATAGAACAACAAGTTGCGTTTGCAAATCACAAGATAAAGTGCACTTGCGCAAACTAAAGAATATTTTATCTCCTTGTGGTTTTCACTTTGGAAAGTATTAATTCTCCTCACAGCATCGAACTGATGTGTTTTGCAGTTCCACATGACATATTTCGTTCATTTAAGCTTCAATAGGTCCTATGTGTTCTCACACTGCAGAGGCCTGATCGCTTAGGTTTTTAATTGTCTGTGCAATGTGTTTTACTTTCTTTACAGCCAGCAGAGCTCTTTCAAAGCATGTGGATCATGATTGCTGCATTGGACAGCTGTTCATGTGCCTGTGAGATTGTATTGCAGTGATAGGAGAATTACAGAAGTTTTCCTTTTTCTTCTTCATTTAGGAAAGAGCAGAAACTTAGAAGTGCTGCTTAAGATACAAATTGTTCTTGTCTTTTTTATGAGAAAAAAAACTCTTTTCTTAATCAACCTTTGCAACACTTATAACCAAGTTAAGTTTTTCTCTTGCACTTCCTTTATGGATAAAAGCTCTTGTTGGGCAGATACTTTCTGTGCTAAAGCCTGGAATTTAGTCCTTTATGTTAAACTTATCTCTTATTCAAATCCTTATTGGCTTCTGCCAAATTTCCTCTATCTCCCTGAGCTTCAAACAAACACAAATATCAATAAAAACAAACAAATTGTTGGGATTTCAGATGTTCACTACATGTAAATCGGATAAAGATAAAGAGTCAATAACCAGAACAGCACAGAGGGATACTCAAGCAAATACATTATATT
Source organism: Acanthurus tractus (assembly GCA_029783725.1). Lineage (NCBI taxonomy): Eukaryota > Metazoa > Chordata > Actinopteri > Acanthuriformes > Acanthuridae > Acanthurus > Acanthurus tractus. The sequence continues at coordinate 996,058 of JAQNCA010000024.1, forward strand.
AACTTTTCGTCTCATGGATGATAGATACTTGCATTAAGGTGCACTACTACCATCTACTGTGACAGAACAAGTACTTAATAGACAGAAGTGCAGTACTATTTACATTATTATTGGTGTATTATTAAGAAAGTATTATTTCTATTTTAAATATCAGGGTTCTTGTCACCACTCACACTGTAACACATATCATCTTGACATGATTCATAATATACATTTGCCAGAGAATATTATGTACTTGTGTGACATATCTGGGTTACAAACATGCCTCTATGCTTTCCCTCTATATACATTTAAAGTGTAGATGCATTTAAGGCAGTGTTTACCTTTCTTTTTGCTCTGAGCTGTCCATGGTAGTTATCAGAGGAGTCTCCTGGGATCTCCCCTCCCCACAGAGTCACCCCCACAATAGTATAGGTGATGCCCATCACCACTAAGGGCAGCACGTAGACCAGAACTATAACTATGATGTGATACCTGCAAGAGTGAAGAAACAAATGAACTAAAGCAGATGCAATGTGGCTAAATCATTCAAATAATAATCAGTGTGATGAGAAAACAAACTTTTAAACAGTTGGACTGCATGACAGACATAATTAGATGATAAAGAGAGGAAATATAGCCCAGCTTTGCCATGTCAGATAACTTCAACAAAAGGGTTTGTCACTTTCGTGTCACTGGTCCTACATGAAGGGGTCATCGGCCATGCGGGGCCAGGCCACGTAGCAGAGGGTCCTGTGGGGCAGAGCTCGAGTGGTGGAGAAGTAGCAGAGAGGGAAGGCAAGAATGACAGCCAGACTCCAGATACAGATGATGACTCCTGTTGTGGCTTTTGCTGACATACGAGGCTTCAGGGGATGAATGATGGCCATGTACCTGCAGGTCAAAGGTTGCAACATTGCCTGAGCCTGAGCTACAACTTCGTGCTAAGATGCAAACATTACAAAATATAAAAGTTTTTACTCAATGAATATGTGATGTATAATCTGCATCATCACAGCTGGCATTTTGCAGAATAGGTCATTGTGACTCACTCATTGCACTGGAATGAATTTCTGTGTAATGACAAAAAATTAAAAATGGTTTACTGAAAGAGATAGATAATAAGTGAATAATTCGTTATAATAAAGTTTTCCAGTGATGCCCCTTACTTCAAAGGATGCATTTCCCTTAATTTCTCCAATTTTACATGTGAATAAGATTCTAAGTAAAACACACTGAAAACAGGAAATACGGAGAAGGAGAATCATTTATTTCCAGGTAAGGAGGATCGTGGCATGCAACAGGCTTCTCTATGTGCAGTTAACACCCTAAACAGGTCACAAATCATTTAATTGTCATTAGTACTGCAACAATCTACAGTTAAAGGATGGCACAAGAAAACATTTCAACAAGAACTATTCTTAAATAAAAGCAAACTGATCCGAATTCAATTTTTTGTTTGGTAAAACAAAAGTGTTGTGGTATAATTTCCTATGTCACTACCTGTCGATGGCTATGGCGCTCATAGTGTTGATGCTGGCGAACACGGCGGCGACGGGGAAGAAGTTGTGAAATCTGCAGTACGCCTCTCCAAAGTACCACTCTCCGTGAGCCGCGTAGATGAAGTTGATGAGCGTGTTGAACGCAGCCATCGACATATCGGAAAAAGCCAAGTTCAGGAGGAAATAGTTGGTGACAGTCCTCATTCGCTTGTGCGCCAGAATGATCCAAATCACAATCAAGTTTCCGAAAACCGCCACAGCCAGCACGGTGCTGTAAGCCACCGACCACAGCGCGATGCGCCACGCCGGCTGCACGAACTGGTTGGTCAGATTTCTGGTTGTGTTGACTTCAACCCGTTCAGAGGCCATTCCTCGAGTCATTCCTCGGTCGGGATCCGCTGCTGTTTTTTTTTTTTTGCCGCAGGCAGGCGTCAAATCAGTTTGGCACCTCTGGTGTGCAACATGCGCGCAAAAGTGTGACATGTGACCAGAGACACGGAGAGAGTGGTCCTGATGCAACCGCTCGCCGCCAACACCCACACAGCCGCACTGGAGAATAAAACCGATTGACCAATTGATTAGGTTTTAGCCTGGAACAAACCTTGATCGGATAAATCAATCAAAGGCTGCCAAGCTGATGTGAGCACAGCACGTTGTTTTGTCCCCCCCAAAACCAACATAAGCAGCCTTTATTCTGTTCATAGTGTGTGAGATGTAAGCAGAGCTCACTTTTTATATTTTAGCACTCTGAGTTTATAAATCTGAGGAGAAAGAGGTAGGCCTGTAGATTCTTTAATTTAGGCTGCTGTAAAGATTGAACTAATATTTATTGAATAAGTACAGAATATTTTTATTATGGAGTAAGATTCTGATCAAAGTGGCACTTTGCTTGTTTTGTCCCATCTAAAAGTTGGTTCAACCATTGAAGTTACTGACAATTAATAAAGTCATTTAAGTTTATTTCAAGGAAAAATAGCAAATCCTCATATTTAAGTAGCTGAAAATATTATAGGGTTTTGAATGAAAGTAAGCTACAATAGGTACAATCAACCTTCCCCATCAAATGATGCTAATCTGTGTGATCAACAGGCACAGATGCTCCAGCCAATGAGAGTGTTAGCTGCTGTTAGTAGTCAAATAATGACTTTGACTTTGAATCTGTGGTAAAAGTCCACATTGATTTATTCAAAAGGAAGATAACTCATGCGTTAGAGCTGCAGTCCAAAGCCTCAGATGTATCTTACTGTGATACAGTTAATCCAAATAAAGCTTACAGGATTTTATGTAGGTTGGCCTTTATTATATAACCGTAAGCTCAAAAGAGGCCTTTCAGTCATTTCATGACGTGACTCTCTTTCAGTGTAGCACTTCATATGTTCAACTCACTGTCCTGTAGATTATTGGGAAGCATCAGTAAATGACTTTTTCAGCCCATCTAATGACACAAACACAGCACTGACTCACAATGTAGCCCTCATCTGACTGCTATTAAAATGCTGAAAAATCAACCAGACCACAGAGATTGTAAATCTTCTTCAGAGGCAAGTGAAAACATCTGCCTGAAACACAGAGAAAACACTCATTTATTGTCTTCTGCACTTTCTGGAAAGCTTTTGCCATTTAATTCAAAGTGTCCCTGTTGGTTGTTTTTGCCAGCTGCTTGTGTATTGGCATCCTGAACAGGAACAAGAATTTTTTTTAAAGAATTGAGCACATGGTGATAGGTTCTCGGTTCATGGGAAGGTCTCTTAAGAGCACATAAACACAAAAGCACACACGAGCTGTGAAAAAGACCCACGAGAAGGTCAAAAAATATGTTTCCTCTCAGCGAGACCTTATTACTCAGAGGCCATGAGTTTTGGGCCACTCCCTGCTTCAAATGTCACTGTGGCAACCTTCACTGAATGCCCTGTTCCTCTTGCTAAAAAGGTCACAAGTTATTAAGCAACAGCTTATAATATTATCTGCTGTGTTAAAAATGTGTTTCCTGTATTTCATATGAATAATTCAGGACTCATTTAGTCACCAGGGAGGCAACAGCAGGGGAGATGTTTGTGTGTCTTTGTCTGATCTGTTCATAACCTGAGTGAAATTAACGGTAAATTGGCTGAGAAGAGGAGTCTGACACTGCAGTGGAGTCTAGTCACTACAATCCTGTGGAGAATTGTACACTTAAGATGATCTATTGCATCTTTTTAAATCCTTTATCACATCACCCACCATGTATAAATGTGGGTGACATTCAAACTATCCTGCTGATTCCTCAACACACACACCTCCACCTCCAC
>JAQNCA010000024.1:1047497-1058417 GCA_029783725.1 Acanthurus tractus
GAGGCTGTAATAAGACATCTTTTATAAGTAATTAACTAATTTCCTTTACATTTCATAACATAAACACTATTAATTTTAAGACAGCATGGGTATTTTTCCTCATTTATCTTTAGAGAGTTGTCTGACCTGGAGCTGTAATGTCAGAAAGAAAAGCTGAACTTCTTTGTTTTCATTTAAATATATAAAATTCATGAACAGCATTCAATTCTAAAAGTAGGGTCATTATGAAAAAAAATTAAAGAAAGAAAAGAAACAAACATCTCAACAAGCTTCTAATGATTTGACTGGAAAAAAGGGAGGTTCAATCTTAAAATAAATGTATCTAAATAGCTGAAACTTGAAACATTTACTATCAGTATTTCTTAATGTGTCCATTTGATCTCTCTCTCTCCCATTTAAGTCCATCAGTTGACTGTGATAGTAACACAAGCTGACACAAACAAGAGAAACTGACAAACACAGCTGGGTTATGGCACTCTAGTGTCCTAGTATCCAGTGCCACTTTTACCAGAGGGTTTTTTTCTTTGTTCCATGTCAGCTTCTTAACTGCTGCCATGGGCTGCTTTTATTTCTTTTTCTATTCTTTCCCATTTTAAGTTTTATGGACTGTTTGCAGACTTTTGCATGTTTTATATAATAACCACACACAGTCCTTAAAATCAGGCATAGTGAGGTATTTCATTTGAAAGTAACTATCTTACATTCTATATTCACATTCTAATAAGCCTAATGGTATGCAAAGTATTTTTACACCTACCTTTTCACAGAGAAACAGGACCCTTGGTCTGGTTAGTGAAGGGTCATTATCACTATAAATAAAACCTGTAGTCATGTGAGAGTGAGTCAGCCACACTGAAACATGAAAACAACCCTAACCCAATACAAGTCATATCAGTTTTGAGGTTATCACCTGCTGACCTGCAAGAAATAAACAAATAATGTGTCAAGTTTACAAACTTTGACTACATCTAAAACATTTCATTGTTTAATTCCTAATGGACCAACTTTGTTTGCATTACACAATTAACCTATTTTCAGTTTCATTGTTGCATTACCTTGGTCAATCTAACTAAGAAATTAGTATTTGAGATGGCAGGAGAACAAGAGAAAAAGATAGATTAAACTAGCTAATGTTAAATATTAGGGATAGAATTTACAATTTTTGTAAACATGTTGGCCTAATGCAAAATGTATTATTGGTTGACGGTCATGGCCAGCTGGGTAATAAATTGAATTCCACAAACTAACAATAACATGCTTGGTTTTCCGCTTGGCAAGTAGAGTTATATTTCAGATCACTATTCTCAACACTGGGCTTATTACTAGGGCTGAGCAATATAAAAAAAAATCTTATCTCAATTGTTTTTCCCATGAAAGTGGATACTGATATCTATCACAACATAAATCAAATCACTATTTCTGTCAAGTTTATGGGTTCATTTTCACTCCTAAATGAGATGTGAGCACATCATAAAGTTAATTTTAGATTAGATATTATTTATTGTCTGTCAGAAAGTTGAATAAAGCAAATGTAATGCAATTGCTCTAGTTTTTGTAAACATTTTTTGCAGTCATTTTCTCTTTAATCTTGTTCCCACTCTTACGTACAGGTGTGCACAGCTGCTGTAGCCCAAACATTAACGTGTATAGCTGTTGGCAGCTCCTCAAACACTCTGTGCTTTACGAATTAACCATAGGTGTCTGTCAGACACGCCAGCACTCGAGGATTTCCTTTTTCAAGTGAGGAAATAAGATGTGTGCAGTTCACATAATCTGGCTAAAATTTGAGCACTTCAAGATCCAATCATCACAAAAGTGTGTCATGCAAGAGAGAAAATAAAAACTAACACAATTGGTTATCACTTCACCAGGTACACGCCCACCTCAGGCTAGGACTGGACAGTGTCAGTATTCATAGATGTAGTTGGCTTGTACTAGTGCTAGCTAACTAGCATGGAGGACATAAGATTTAACTATTCATAAAGCTTTCAATTGTGTGTCATACAGTTGACTAATACTATGTAAACTTCTCAGAGTAGGAGCAGCACATGATAACCATGTGCTTCATAGGTGTGTTCCAGTAATAATTAAAATAGGGCGACACCCCTAGCATCAGCCTAGTCCAACGTGGCTCTAACATTTTCCGGCCACATGACTGTTTCTGTGCAGTTATTCTCATTATTATTGGCTGTTCATGTTATCTGTCAAAACATAGATGGAAGGTGTTCTATCAACATTTTATCGACCATGTCTTACATTTTTATCAAGGAAAGGTAATCTAGGTAAACTATCTTTATCATTTTATCGCCCTGTCCTTCTTGTATCAAAATAGGAGAGGAACAAAAAAAGCTTAGAGTCTCTACTGTGTTGTGATATCATTTACAGGAGCATTGCTCGTCCTCCGCTGTCCATGTTGCAGTTTCTCACATACAGACGAAGCTATATGGTGCATGTGCATCTATTAAACTTGAAAATCTATTCTTATGCAGCAACAAAGGTGGTTTAAAAGCAGTTTCCATTTTTTTCTAATTTTCTTTTGCTGAAATACATACGCCATCAGCAGTTATTACCTGTTTTTTAGTACTGAATTTTAAAGAATTAGTTGCTGAAATCATTATAATAATGCTATTCATTTGTACTTTGGCTGAGTAAAAAATCTCTGAATTCTCCAAAAAATGTGAGGTGAGTTGGATCATTCATCACTCTTCCTGAAGCATAACGAAAAAGGAGAGGAGAGAAGAGCAAAAGCATCCTTTCCATCAAGTTAAGTCTTAAGTGCCATTCTTTGCTCCTCTGTTGATAACAAAACATTGTCTGTCCTGATAAAACTGCTGTTATTGCAGCATCCATTCCATTGTCTAGCAGCTTGTAGTTGCTTCTCCCTTTTATCAAAACCAAACCAGACCTGTAGCTACCACCTTTTTGTCTTAAAGGATGCTAATTGGTCTAGTTTTAGTCTGATGGACACAATCAAGTCCGGTTGGAGCTTTTCAAGTTGGACCTGCGAGATTTCTGACTTGAGATCTCAGCAGGCCAGCTCCCTTGCAAGATTAGAGGCAGCTACTTTGGCACTCTGCAACCTACATAGAAACATCAAACCAAATCCAAGAAAACTGAGATGAGCATGCCAAAATGTGGCTCAAGATATCTCATTTGCAGTTTTTTCTTCGACATTTTATTAGAATAAATATACCTGAACCAAGTCTTCCTATAGCCGAAAATGTTGTTTTATATAGTGGCTAGGAGTGATTGTTGGAGGTGAATGGTAATTACATGTTGGATGTACATGTCTGGAAGCAGGGACAATGCAGAGCATTGCTCAAAAAGCAGTGGGGAGCTAATGCCCCAGACACACCAAGCTGACATCAAAGAACTAGTGGCAACAAAGACCAACTCATGTGCTACCTCACATTGCATGTGTCTTGCAAGACTACAGCCAGGGGCCAACAAGCTAGTAGAAATTGACACTAACCTTGACAGCCATTTGTCTATGGTTTTGGAAGGACAAAGGAAGCGGCAGAGAAGAAAAATAAAGAGAAACTAAACTGGGTTGAAATCATGCTACAGCAAAGGCTGAATGGGGCTTTCCCAAACTTGAGTCAAGGGCTTTAGTAATATGAAACTTCCTACAATTTGCCTAAAATATTGTTTGTCATGTGGTATTTGACTATTTAACCTTTGCTCTCAATGTCAGGGACCTTCAGTAAGTTCCCTCCACCTCAAAAATTTCAAGTAATGCTCATTTCCCCTCAACAGGAAAATTACACAACTCATGTTTTTTCCCTATTCTTAATACAATACAAAATTCATCAAAAGAGAGATTCTCCATTTAATACTAGGCAAATCCACAGCTGTAAAAACAGATTTGATACTCCTGCAGCAGCACAAAGTAATAAAAGTTGCAGATGATGAAGTGGTTTGTGTTTGTGTGTAATCTGTACATATGTTTAAATAACGTTTCTCCTTAGCCCTATTATGGTGAACTAATTCTTGTCGATCAAAACAGTACCTAAATTACTTTACTGCCAGCCTTTTTGATTTTTGACTTTGGTGACTTGATGATAGCGTTCGGCTGATTTTTTGATGATGACTTCTGACTGATTTTTCTGTTTTTCCTTAAATTTTCCTGATTCAATAATATCTTACCTGAACTACTTTAAGCACATGACAATCCGAAACATAAATGCTTGAAGGCTGCAGAGTGGAAGTTATATTTTGTATTATGCACCACATTATGCAGTGCAATGTTTGACTAGTCGAGCAAAAGATTAGGTGAACAGGAGTCTTGTGAACATCTTTCAAAGCATCTCTAATCTCTGCTGCTGTCTCAGATTAAACCTCAGGATTTGGTCGATACCTTTGGCTTTCAGCCATAGAAAAGTTTCATTTGTAATTTCTGTGTGCTTTGAAAAAAGTTGTATATTTTAACATCTGCTTTAAAACATTTTCTTATTTTTATAAATGTAGGGTAAGTAGATTTAGGGAACTTCAGATAAATCTCTCCTCTGTTTTGGACAACAGGGAGCACAGTTATGTGTACAGTGAAGTCAATGGGATCATGCTCAGCGGTCCATGGACATGAGGTTAATCAAAGACAAGCATTTGGTGGAGTCCTTTGTCCACAAACTGCATTGGTGCAGGGTTGTAGCCTTTCAGATAATTTAAAATTAACACAGTAGGACGCAAGGCTAAAAAAATAATTTTTCAGTTCTTTTATGGGTCATTTTAGACGTCTTATTATTTGACAGTTACTTCCAGTTAACAACAATCTCGAAAAAATGTGTGAACTCATCAAGAGTGTATAGTTCTGTAACAAAATTTCTTGTGTCTTGAAGAGCATTTCCAGTGAGTTAATTGACACTGCTGATCAATTTAACTTCTAATCTGGGCAGGATGCACAATCAAGGTATCGCTCTCAGTTGGGCCAGTGCAAAGAAATTAAAAATTTAAACCTTTGATGCAATCCACTTTTCACCACTACTTAAATATAAGAGCAAAACGTTTACAAAAACTCCCTTTTAACAAAATCACAGACAATTTGCCTGCAGACACCCTCAAACTTTATACCACTGAATGGGAGAAGGGGGCGAATAAGTATGTTGTAATTTCATACTTTTTGTCACACAACATGACTGATTTTGGTGAGGAAATTGTGCACTTTGCTTACATGACAGCTGCATCCACAATAAGAGTCGTTTATGAACGTGATTTCTGCCATCTTTATGGTCAAAAACAACACTACTTACATTACATGCCGCATACACCAGAAAACCAAATACACCAGCATTCGTTCTTTTTCCACATACCTTTTTTCTTCGCGAAGACTAAGCAGTTACATACACCTCTGCACAGATTCGTACTTGCGTTGCTGACAACAATACCCACGCAGGATTAGCGTGCTATAGCACAAGCGTGCTGTGGCTTCGTAGGTGTTGGCGGAATCACATAAAAAGCCTCACTGTTCCCCTATTATGCGTTTAGACAAGGGACACCACTGTCGGCATAATAGTGAAGTGAGTTTAGGATTAGGCTATTGTGGTTGCATTATTTGTGCACGTGAAAGCACTGACATAACTTGCGTTATCACGAGCGAAAAATGTGCCATTATCACGGTGGTAGGACATCACTGAGCTACTTGACTTTGAGATAGTAAATGGACGCAGTGAGAGTTATCTTTAATGGTTTCACACAGTGCCATTTCCACCAGGTCAGGCTGGCTTCGTGCTGTGACTCGGTGACGTGAATTCTTGGTGTGGATTTAGCTATTTGCTGGACGGGAGATAACTGGGCGTAGGCTCGCTAGCCAACTAACGTTAGCAGCGTTTACGGCTAACCTCAGCTACGAACGGCACAGGGTTAACGTAGCGTTGTCTCGTTAATACGAAAACAGCAGCAAGTCAATGCATAAACATTAGCACACTTCCGCGAAAAGTCTGTATGACATTATATAATGCCTCACATGCTTAGCTGTTTGATAAAACACAAGTTTAAGTGACATTTAATGTTTAATGTTTGCTTGAAAGTTCAGCACATTTCACACACCAGTTCAGTTAGCAGCTAACGATGAGGGGTTAAAAAAGGACCATCCACTCACCAGCGATTCCTTCAGCCCCGGTAGTAACGTTAGCTGTGTTCTTCTGTTGTGTATTTCTTCACACACTCGGGGTGCTGAGAAGCTTTAAAGGCGACAAAATCGACTTAAACTGAAAGCGAAATCTGCTCTGGCAACAAGAACAACAAAAAAGTGTTATCTAAACATGACCACACCGCTACAGCAGGACGACCTCATCACACAGCCTCCTGACCGTGATGTTGACGATGGTGGCGGTTGTGGTTAACGAAAGCCTTGCTGGGTCTCGGTGGGCAACGGAGGCAAAAAGACGGCGACAAATAAAGACATTGGTGGGTGAATGTATGTCTCTGGTAGGAGGGGGATTCCGCAATGGGCTCTCTCTCTCTCAAGATTAAAAAAAAAAATAACAACCCGTCGCTGGTAATGGAAATGCGTGAATGTTTCTTAGCCCACTACCACCAGAAGCTAGTTCCCACCTCCTCCCCGTCGGCTCAGCATACACAGACCGATGCGTTTAATGCCGCTAGAGGTTTTGGGGACAGCGTGTACGAGGGGAGTGATGCTGAGAGAGAGAGGGAGGGGATGCTGCACATGGTCACGTAGCTGATTGTGAGGGATCCTTAAAAATAATGGTTCAAGTTAGAACCACCGCTGGTTCTTCAGGGTTGATGCCATGGGATAAACTCATAGGATGTTACTCACCCTCAAGTCTGGTGGTCATTTACAAAATTAAGTTATTTAAGAGAGTTTCATTTATTTGTTATAATAAGATTGCAGTTTTAAACCCTGATAAGATGTCTTTTTTCATTTATTTACTATTAATAATGTAAAAGTGTGACATAAACAATATTAATAAAAACGTAAAAATAAAATAGGTCCACAACGGTATATTATTCAATTAGACCTACTGTTTATGAAAAAGTGAAAACGAAAATTGCTGCCACTAGATGTTGCAACACAAGCACAGACCAAAACAAAAGGCGGCGTGATCACCCTTCCCCCTTAAGCAAAAAGAAGTCTCCCTGAAGCCATTAGACCTCATTGACTAAAACAAGAGTTGAACTTAAAAATATTTTGAAGTCTTTAATTCAAACTTGGGAGACAAAATAAGACCCAACATTAACATAATAAAATCAACCAAACCAGTTTTGTCATCTATTGACTGTTCTAGCAATCACCAATTCTAGTTTGCTTGACATAAACCTTTAAGTCACCAAATGTGAAAATAGTCTGGCTGCTTTCCCCACTATAGGTTACGCTGATGAAGGATTCATCTTGGCAAAGAGTCAATGCTTTGATATGCCAAGAAGCCTAAACCCATGTTATGTAGTTTTAGCCAGCTAGCTGTCCTGCTAACACTAGCGACCTGAAACCTAATATGTTTTCGGTATCTAATACTTAATGTTGCATGTGAATGCCTGAACCTTGTTATGCAAGATTACTGTTTCTATATGTGGGGGAGGGCCTGCAATTTCACAGGGAGGGACTCACATGCATGCTCACACAGCCAAATCGGTAAGAAGCCTGGGCTTGACTTTATGTGCTCTTTGTTAGTGTGATCATAAATATCTTTAAAGGTCAGGAAAGTAATTATCATTAAGCCCTAGTTAATTTACTGGATACAACATATTAACTCTTTAAGAGGTGACCTAAGTGAGAGTGCTTTGAAAACACCAATTTGTGTCCTTTTAGACACTAAATCCCAGAGAGGATAGAGGCTACTATCATCACCCTTAAGGATCTTCAGTGGTTCTAAATTGAACTTTTATTTTTAAGAGTAGTTGTCGCAATAGCAGCAAGTAGTGTGTATTCATGTCTGCTTGCTGTAGTGAACTGTATGCTGTTGGTCTTTGTCAATGACCATGATGTTGATTCTTGTCTTCTTCTGTAAAAAAAAATGAATTAGTTTGAAAAAGCCTGTGACGCCTGAGGGTAATATCTCAAAATTGTCTTATGAAATGTAAAAAAAATATTTTAAAAAACATTTAAAACATTCAAATTAAAACTTTATGACCAAATTAAAACAAGATGTAATTTCTTTTTTTTTAATTATTACTTTATATATTTATTTGGTGAGCAATTTAGACTATAAGAACTAATCAGTCTGCAATATCTTTTGTCTCTAAGTGACCAAAACAAACAATTCAAAATATATTGCCATCCTCCCATTTGAGGAACTACAATAATCTTGATGTGATAAAATAATTGTTTATCTTAGCTTCATTAATATTTATCCAGAAATCCTCAAGGTCAGATGTGGAATAAAAACATATCAGTCATTGATTTATAAGGTCTTTATTCCAAACAGAACAATATTTCAGGTACTTCTTTTTAGTCGTTAATCGATCATAGATGTAATTTCATGCAGCCTGTTTCATGTTGTATACTTATAAAAGTTTTAAATTTTTAAAATCACAAAGTTAGGAAAGTTTGTTTTACAACTAATTTATCATCAAATATACTAAAAAAAAATCTTAAGAAATAGGTCAGCTATATTGTATATATTTCTGACATCTAGCTACAAACAACTCTCATTAGTTCAAGACCTTAAGTGTACTACAATGCAGAGGGTCTGTATCAGCAACAGTTTTACCTCCCTTATATCTAACCAGGTATACAAAATACCACATGTTCTAACTGATTTTACTAACCCATTGAGACCAAAGTGGACTAAGCACCTGAACATACAAACCTTTTTCAGCACTGATAGATAGAAGGAACTTTCCAAGTGACCGAGCCCATAAAGATTCTTATGTGCATTTTCAGCTCATGAAAAGGTCTGGAAACTGAGAACTTCAAGCCAACCTGTGATTTTTCACCCAGAAACTTCAATCTTCTGGACTGACCCATCATTCTCTGGAAGTAGGATAACAGAAAATCATCACAATTTAACTGTAATTCTTAAATCTTTTAGCATGAGGAGATGATATTTTCTCTACATTATATTCAAAGTGTTATTATCAGGCCATGGCCATGGTAAATCTTCTTACTCTGATTAAAACCATAAATGTCTATGGCCCAGTAATTACTGAATTTGATAGAGTTAGGTCTCTGTGGATCAAGTTCACTTGTCTTTTGTGGTATCTCTCACATGGAAGGCAAGGGTCTCCAAACATAACGTGTAGCCACTGATGTTTAGATATGGTTTAATTTCAATAAGAACTATCAGTTATTCACGTTTTACATTTTAACATATTGTGTTGGTCAATTTGGTTTGAACATTAATTAAATCAAACAAGCATTTTCTCATGGTAACGGACAATGAAAAGTGTGGGAGCTTGTATGACACATTTTCTGAAAATCACTCTGGACTCCAGACATACTTACACACACACAGGCGCACACATGTACACACATTTCAGCACTTCCTCCTAAGAAATATGAATACCGTATCCAGGAAGCCACACTTTGGCCACCCAGCCCGGCACTTCGTTTCCTTTGAAACTAGTAGAGGAGCACGACCATTCCCCAATGAACATCACTATGAGCGCATGTCAATGAGGTGCAAATGACAGGGCTGCATTGTGAGATGGGCGCAGAGTGGGAGTGCCATGTGACACTCCTGAATGGGCTGCCGGGGGGTTGTCCGGGGGGAAGGATGGCAGCACCCACAAAGGCCCATTGAAGGATTGCAGACTAGGTACAAGACTGGCACTGGTCCTCCTTCCCTTCCATGGGATGGCAGGAGGAGGTTGCTGCTTGGTACTGACTGAATGGATTGATTATTTAGAAAGAATTGGAGAGAGGAGGTTTATTATCACTATGTTACACTTCCTTCAGTCTGTTGATGGCCATTATGTTCGCTTCTGCACATACACTACTGTCTTGTGTAATTCGCCACCATGTCTTGTTCACACAGCCAAGAATAGGCTTTTGTGTTTTCAGCACCCCAAAGCTGCATAAATGGCAATTTTATGACAGCAAAATGAGAGACATTGAATTGTGATAGTGTCTTTTTACTCTGCCATAAGTCAAAGTAATAACTGACAAATGCTGTAGTGTGATTCAGTCATGAAACTGGACATAAATAGTCACAACGTAAGTTTCACCAGTTTCTACTATTTTGTACCTCTAAAATGAAAGCCACTTTAATCAGAACTGTTTAAGTATAACAACAGTTATCCCTTAGTGGCATAAAACATACTGAGTATTCATGCAAGTAATCAGAATAGTTTTGTTTTTCACAGCTCTTCGAAGAGCGATATTAGATTTTAAAATATGTGTGCTTCCATATTTTAGCCAAAAAGAGTGTAGTTTAATACTATGAGTTCTGCAAAACCTGCTAGATTTGCCATAAAAAATACACGCTGTGTGAGGGATTTTAGAAGAAACATTACAATTTTCCTAAATTTACAATTAACACAAACATTTTTTTATCTTGCCATAGAGATGATAAGGTTTAATTACATACAAAATGACTTGTAATCTATAAAACCATTTTAAGAGCTTATGGATATTAAATATTTCTAAATAGTGGTTCACTATTTCTTGTCCTGCCTGTTTGGAACATGACAGCTTATATACAGATGATGTTTTATTGTGGAAAGGCTAAAAAATTGCACTTAGTCTCTAAAGCAGCAAGAGTGTGTTCAGGTTACTCTTCAGTGATGCTATGTGCAACAGCACTATAACACAATCAAATGGGCCTAATGCAGTTACTGCAATACAAGCGAATAAAACACATTAAAGGCTACACTATTGATCTACCATGAGAAACTGTACACTTGACTCTGACATACTGTGCTGCTGGTTAGTTTGCAACTTCTTACTATGATATCTATCTATCTATCTATCTATCTATCTATCTATCTATCTATCTATCTATCTATCTATCTATCTATCTATCT
>JAQNCA010000024.1:1064953-1084402 GCA_029783725.1 Acanthurus tractus
ACTGAGTCCAGTTGACTTCGATTTATTTTCCTAGAATAACTATGACCTGGATGAATGAGAACATTCACAGATATTCTTATCATTACCTTATTTTCTTGATAGTAATTAGTTTTGCCTATATATGACTCCGCTCAGATATGATTTCTGTAAGGTGAAACTCCTTAAGGAGCACCTTTTATGAACATGATATGAGAATTATAAAAACAATGTCCAACTGTTTTTTATCACATTTTATGGCTCAAATGTAAACAATTAGTGGCTTAGTTGCTTTAATTTAGAGTTTCAATCCAGTCACATTTAAAAAAAAACTGCAATGGCTCTTTTATAACAGGGTTTTCCCACATAGAAAGGTTCAAATGTTTTGAAAAGAGGCTTGAAGCACATTTTCTCTGTCCCTCATTAAGAAATTCTGGATCTATTCATCACAGACGTCATGACTCACCCACCACTGCTGCTTGCTCAAGGTTGACGGGTGAAAGAGCCGTGACATCAAGATAGCTGTGTAAGTGCAGAGGAAAGGTCAGAGATGTTCAGTCATACACGCTTTAGCCATCTGACGTGCGAACACACACAGGACTCTGATGAGCTATGATCACAATGTTTTATGATAATGATAATGTATTAAATGATAAAAAGTAGGCTAAAGTGATCTCTCTTGTTGATGAACTATCATTATCAAAGACAAAGGTACCAATGGGCTGGTGAACATAATGTTGCATTTAGAGGCTGGTAGAAAAAAACTGCCAAACTGGGTAAATGTTTGACACCTGAATACTTTAGGTGGCCGGAAGGTGAAGGTGCTCTGTAACTGCTGTGTTAACTAGCTACTGTTTGCTAGCTAGTTTGTCATTGGTATAAATTTTGTTTTTGTAACTTGGTCTGCTGCCCGCAAGTGACCTAAAAACAGTTTTCATAACTACAGTAGTTTGTTTTACTGGTAATGTGAAACAAAAACCCGGTTTATGACAAGCACATCCTCTGTACTGTGTGGAAGCTAATCCTGGATGCTGTCAAGCTTTTGGCAAACAGTAGCAGCTGTGTCCTGTTCTGGGATTTCGGGAAGTTTACATTTCAGCAATCCCTGTTAATGTTACCTGCAAGAATCAGTTTATCCTCATCCTCATTCCAATAGAGATATTTTTTAACAACTTAAAAATCAACTTGCAGAGGTTTTTATTTGCCTAGTTGCTGCCTTGCTCCTCTCCCATTGGCATGAATGCTTGTTGGCTGAAATGTCTTGCACTGAATAACCCGAAGCTCTGTAGTCGATGTTCCTTCCCTCTAACTAAAGCAAGTTACACTATAGCAATAAACCTGCCATTAATGTGTGTACTCTGATTGGTCTTTCACAGTGGTGGTGGAGGTAATGAGTCACTCTGTAGCATTCAGGCAGGTTACTGGTTGCTGGGGAAAAGCTCAGGATCATGAGAGGCAGTTCTACAACTGCCTTTCACGCTGACTGACTCCCCTCTTCACTGAGTTCCTGTGCATGTTCCAAGTGACCCATCAATGAAAAGCCACTTTCTTCCCCCTCTTTGGTGCGTGGCTGTGCAGGAGAGCGAAAGGGAGGTGGGAAAACGATTGGACAATACACGAACCCAGCGATGGCCAGACTCACAATGTGAGGTCTCTGTGCCCTGGTGGACCAACAAACAGAGAGGCCTTTCTCATGATCCAACCGCTTCACCAATCCCACGCCAGCATTCCCCCCTGCACTTTAATTATGCAGCGAACACATGCGTATTCACGTGCCAATCACGTCACCTCGACTGGGACACCCTGTAAAATAACTCAGATAGCAAAGAAACATGTGATCAAAGTAAGCCAATAAAGAAAGAGGACATCACTGTATGGTGATTGCATAATCCTGTCGACAAAAGACCATGGCTGATTGTTTAAATTAGTGTTGATGCATCTTGTGGGGACCCACAGGATTTCCTGCTGTGTCCTTGAAAAAATTGCTTCAGTGAGCATAGTATGGACCAATCCCATGTGCAAACAAGAATCCTATTAATAGAAATATTAATTTACACCTGGCAAATGCTATAAAAATGTACATATGACTTACACTTCTTTTATGATCTTGCTATGTGTATCTTAATATTTTCCGGTATTTTGTTGACATCTTTACTCAGTATCTTTTATATCTTGTGTAAAGAATTTTGAATGGCTTTTTTGTAGGAAGGTATTATTTAAATAAACCTGCCTTACCTTTTCATACAAGCTTACACTGATAAATGTAATTAAACACGTGATGTACAAACACACATGCAGAAAACTATACCATCATGTACCTTAATGATATGAGTATTTTAGCATTTGTAATTTATGTACCAAGAGTGATCTTCCAGAGTTGTGCACAGGTTAATGAGCCGCTTTACGCATGGCACACTATAATTTCAGTACAATGAGTTCTCCATCAGGATAAGCCCACTCAAAAAGTGGGTCTGCAGTCTGTTGTAAATGTGCATGAGGCTCAGCCGGTGAGTCCATGCTGGTACACGGTGTTCCTGGTCATTTTATGTTTATTCCAAACAACAGCGAAATTTAAAGTTTCAGTGCAGTCAGAGCAGTCTACACTCTAGAGATTTTATGAACTAAATAATACAAAGCATGATCACCAAGCTTAGATATTATAACCCCACCATCTGAGGATGCTAATCCCAGTATTGACCCAAAAACTTAACAGGAAAGAACAACATCTGTGCCAAAAATAACAAGCTAACAAAATGACAAGCACTCTTTTCTGGTCAGTAAATGAACAGCGCATGACCTGGTTGAACAGTGTTTGAATTTTGCTGCTGTAGAAGTAAAATAAAAATAATTTTTGAAATCAAAGTAAACTTTGGATTTCATATTTGTAGTTTGAGCGCTTGTGTGAGAAAGATGCCCAGAAGTTAATTAAGATGCATTAAATCCACGGTCAATCAAGGTGGAGAGAGAGTCATAAGCGAGTATGTTTAATCTATTCCAACACTGGGGACTTGCACAAAATCAGTGACCCACTGGTCAAAGAAAATTATCGCTCTGTCCTGCGACAGCCTGCCATCCTCTCAAGCTAAAAAACAGCGCATTTTCCTGCAGGAATATTATGTTAATGAGGTTGTTCAAGTTATGACAAGTCAATTTCAGAGCTTGACTTTGATAATTAATTGTTTCCACTGACATACTGTTACATAAGGGTCAACGTTCAGGGTTTACACAGTAAGTGTGTTCAGTTCATTTAAAGTTAATCAGGTCAAATTTAAAAGACATCACCTGACTCAGTCATGTAAATCAGACTCAGGTGAGATACAGGCTGCATGCCAGCAGAAAAGACTTGAGAGGACTTTGTACTTCCTTGAGACTTTAGAAGTAGATTTTATAATCCAATGTGACCCTTACATATGAACTTTACAGGTCCATTTTCCTCTATCTAAGATCCCTAAAGACATTTTGGACTAGTTTTTGATTTTTTTTAAATTTGGGTGTGTGTCACAAAAAATACATTTTAAGTTTGATTCCATGGAGACAACCTGTATAGATTAAATTTCAGTACTATAAATGAAATGTTGTAAGATTGTATTGTTAAAATAATCTAATTATTTTGATTTTTAAAAAAAACATCCTTTTTTATTAGGGCTTAAATTTTTGATAAAGACATTAAGATTTAAACCTGTAATAACATTTTTAGGCACAGTGGAGAATATATAGTCGGAAACGGAACATTGGCGTACCATCACCTTTGCATTTGATTGTGAATTTTTTGGCAAACTAAGTTGCATTACTGGTAATCTGGAATATTAAAGTCCAACACTGACTGTGCTGTTTGCTCTGTGATTGGTGTCCAACATCTCCTGAGGGAAAAAAAAGGCTCTTTTGCTGATAACCATTTTAAGAGTTTCATTTTACTAGTTTCACCAACTAGTGGCTTGTGAATGTCTGCTTCTTGGCCCTGAGCAGGTTGTGTGCGTTTTTAAAGCTTTTTCACTGAGAACAGTTGCAGCAAAAAATGATGCTATGAGACAAGAGAGAATAAGCCAAATAGTACAGTTGTAGCAAGGCAGCTAAACAATTACCTGAAACAGACTGAAAACGTCAGAAAACTGAGAGCTTTTTATTTAGAGAGAGAGAATTTAGACAATTAATGAGACGAATAATGACTCTTCAATATCCCAAAAGGCTCGAAGGGACATAACCTCATTGTCCTCAGTGGCTTCCCTTGATATCGTAGTTTATGCACTTACCACATCAGCAGTAACTATTGATATCTACAAAAAAAAGGAGAAATTGGTCATGCAGCGGTCTCATTATGAATGACCACAGTCGTTTCTTTTCATATGACAACTATTGTTGTCCCTCTTCAGTTTTACGAGTTTGTGTGAAGAGCTTTAGTTTTCTATAGCACCTTGTGCCATTTTCTGCTGATTATTCAAATGATTGTCTGACAAACATCCTTCTTTTAACAAAGCACAGACAAAAGCACAGAACAGGAAGGGAGGCAACCTGCAAGATGAACTTCAGCGATTATTGGCCCAGACAAATGCTGATGACATGTGAGAGGTGTACCGCACCAATGAATCACCGGCACTACTTCCTGTTGATTTATGGGTTTGAACCTGGAGACAAAACAGCTGGGGATGGCCTTTCAGACAAGCTAAGGGGTCAAGCCACCAAAAAAAACAGTTCCCGCTTCCTGACGGATTTCCTGCTCAAAAACATGAAACACATCCACCAAAGACAAAATCATCAATTTAACATGCTGTATCTTGTTACTGAGAGGACTCCAAAAAACACATAATTTTTTCCAAGACCAAGATCCAAATAATTACAGGTGTTATTTTTGCTCATTATCTAGGGTTTGTGGAGAAGCTTGCTTTTGTGTGGTTGCAGGGTGGATGTGGAGTTGAGTCCAGGTCACAAGGTCAGCATTGGTCCCACCCCAGCAGGATATAATCATTATCATGATGCAACCAAGCATATTAACTAGAAGTACAACGTTTAGGTGCTTTTACTTACTAGAATATTTACATGCTAAAGTATTTTATAATTTTGCACCATAACATTTCAGAAGCAAATATTTTGTTTTATTTCTATTCCACTGCATTTAGTAACTATGCCACATTACTCAGATGTATTACAGCTAACATTTGCACATTAAAAATCTAAATGTTATTCATTCAGTTGACTTGTGTATGTGTTGACATGATCTTAAATGTTTCCAACAATGTTTGAACTTAAGGACATCTGTAATCTTATTCAAGATAACTTTGCATTTTATTTTGTTGCCTGTAGCTATAACTTCTAGGGTTACACCAGTCAGAGAGAGAATGAAAAGTAAAATATAAACATTACATGAAAAAAGCCACCAAACTTTGGATAAAACTTTAAAATAAAACTTAAAAATCATCTGAGATTTTTTCTGCCTGGTTCAGTCAGATAGATTTCCATCTGCTATGGTGGCTATTAAATAATGATGTAAACAAATCCCATGTTAAATTGAGAGATCTGGAGAAAATAGACATTATAGACATTATACACAAACATATTATACACTTAACTAAAAGTATAAAAGTAGGGTATTTACATAAAAATGCACAAAAAGAAAAAGTAGGCAGCATAATATCCAATACTATGTAAAGCTTTTTTTCAATTTCAGTGCACTTTATTGGCTAATTCTTACAAATAGTGAGGGTCAATCACTTATGTGGTGCAGTTAAACAAATAAAAAACATACTAGCTGATTTGATTTCTTACGTAAAGCCAAAAACTGTAAAGTAAAAAATAACTAAGGTTATCAAAAAATGTAGTGGAGTAAAAAGTACAGCAGTTCCTTATGACACACAGCGTAATAAACGAATGAGGCATTTATAATTGAAAATACCTAAGTAGCCTACAAGTGACCCAAAATCATACTCAAGTACGGTACTTCAGTAAATATTTACTTTCCACCTGTTGGCACGTGCACAAGCAGTCTGTACACCGTGCTTCTATTTATTTGTAAAAATGAAAAGAAAAACTGCATTGAAGTTTACAAGTCCAGCGGCAAACAGCGGATTTGTGTGTGTGTGTGTGTGTGTGTGTGTGCGCGCAGCTACAGGCTACCCTGTGACAGCAGGCTTACTCAGTGGAGGGTTGGTCTTTGTCGTCATCCCTGCTCATATTTAATCAATGAGGAGGCAGCGGCCACGGAAAACTGGCTGCTTCTGGTTTCCAGGCATAAATACAAAGCGGAGCCGGTCTGAGGGAAAAACGGCACAAAGGGAAGCTGAGCACTCTGAGGTTTTAAAGCTGAAGACCAAGAGAGTCAGGTAACCAGCTGCTCTACGGAAGAAAAAACACATTTAACAGAATTATTACAACAACGGACGGTGATGGCGAGTGCGGTTATTTTTAAAATGTTTACCAGGCTGTTTGTATACATTTCGCGGGGAATAGTGTGAGAGCTGCTCTCTGACTGTAGCCTAGTTATCAGAGGCAGATACATTAAACTAAATGTCAGTCAGCTGTTTGTGTTGATCAGACAAGAAAACGCTGCCCAGATACAACCTGTGTATCCACACCGCCGACACATGAAATGTTAGTTACACTGTGACTGATGTATTGTCGCCGTGCGTTGTGTGTGAATGTGTATGTGTATGTGTGTGTGTGAGTGTGTGTGTGTGAGTGTGTGTGTGTTTAACGGGACAAGCTGCTCTGCCGGGAACAAGGTGGATTTATTTACTTCGCTAAATTTGTCCGCTTTAAAATCTGTTAATGGCTGAATGTTGTTGTTGTCGTTGTTGCTGTGTCTCCAGCTCACCTTGTCTCTCACAGGTAATTAGTCAGGTGAACTCAGGGAACTTTGTCGTTTTGTTTCAAAGAGCTGCCACTTCGGCATCACAGCTTATACGTGGCAGCAAAGGCTTTTCCTATACAGTGCTGCGCTCCTGCCAAGCAGCATACCAAGACAACATCAACCACTTTGATTTCCATTGTTTTCCACTCTTTTCTCTGTCATTAGTCACATTTTTCATGTCTTATCAAACTTTTCTTTTTCATTTTGTTATGTGTTTTTGGCACCTCTTTTTATATAAGCCACTATGTTTAAATTTGTGACTAATTTCTGTGTTAAAGATTAATGAATCGTATAGAAATGCTTGAAATCAGTTATGATTTTTTTAAAATATAAAATTGAGAAAGGTCAAGGTTAGGTCAAGTAGAGAAACCTTTAGATTTTGTTGGTGCTGATTGCGTCTTTGATTTCTCATCTTCTAGGCCTGCGCTCACAAACATTGTGAAGTTATCAATAAAGGGTTTTAAAAACCATCAGGTCTGAGGTGTAAATTTCAGCAAGTTTTTTTATAAAATATAGATTTTGATCTGAGTAAGTGGTCAAACTGTCTAACAAATTTTGTAAAAACTGGCTAATTAATGATTTGTCAAACTCCTTCCAAACCCATCAATTATTGAAACATGGTTTTAGCAAAAAGTAGTACCCACATGTTATGTGTCAAAGTCTTAACGATGCTTTTTGTTACAGAATTTATATTTAAAAAGTCAACTTTATTTCTTTCAATCATCTTTGTTAAGTTCTTGTGCATTGAGTCTGCACTTTTGTAACTTTTATCTGTCCTTGAGGATAGTGCAGTATTCTTTATCTTCACCAGGGAACACAGTAGCATGGCGATGATGTTTGTGTGTGTCTTTGTGTCTGTGTGTGTGTGTGTGTGTGTGTGTGTGTGTGTGCGCGTGTGCGTGTGATGTCTCCACTCCATCATCCCAGCTTGGGAAAGCCAGAGCTTGGAGAGAAGTGTGGAATGTCTGGCCCTCGGCACGAAGCCGATCTGTAGGGATGTAGAAATGTTCGCAACCATGCTGTTACTCACATGGGACTGATACAGGAAATGCAGATGTGACTGTGGACACAGTTGGAAAGAGCAGTGTCCAGAGTTGAAGGAGAGAGGACAGTGGTAAAGAAAAGAGACAGTGGTCAGACCCAGTAATTTAAGCTATTCTGGTCCTGCTATTGGAAAGGCCACCAGCAGATGCACTGTATTTGTAGATTGCCATTTCTAGGTCAGTGGTAGCCTCCTCCCTCCCTCCCTCCCTCATCCTTGCTCCACCCCACTCTGAGCTGCCTATCTACCTAAGGCCAGCCCACACATTAATCTGCGGCTGTGGTGTAAAGCGTGGAGCGGTGGCATGTGGTGAGTGTACTAACCAGCTGTGGAATTACAAGCAACCAGGGAATGATGCACAGTCTGTCAGAGAGGCCAGCGTGTTGATTATCAAATACTGTCTATAAATTTGATTTATCATTTGGTGAAAGTCTTTCATTTTCTAAGAATCTGAAATGGGCTTTTTTTTACTTTATAGGCCAAACCCCTGAATTAAAACAGTAACTCAAGGCCTTTTATAGGGAGTTATCCCATTTGAAGGATGCTAAATGTTACAGTTTTACCTTTTCTTCTGCATTACAATAATGTGACAAAATCTTCTGATGAGACTCTGAACAGTAACAGCCTAAACTTGCTCTGTCATCCTGTTTCTGGAAATAGAGAAGGGATATTGACCCAATGAGAGCTACTCATAATGTGCAAAACATATCTTATATTGTGGTTATATAACACTTAACTTGTTAAAATACATTCACTTTATAAAATATATAACTGCTAATATATTTCTTGCTGACCACAAGTCCAACCAGAATCATACCACCCAGTCATACTCAGTAACAGAGCCTGCAGGTTTTGTTTAGGTGTGTCTTGTGCTAAAGTTTCATGACGAGACAAAGGAGAGGCTGAAGCATTTGCCCAAAGTGCAGCATCACAGAGATGTGGTATGCTTGCACTGCATGACAACAGTCACATGAGTCAGAAACTCAAGCTTAGAGACGTTAGCCACATACAGATTTTCGTATATGCTGGATTTTCAGTCTTAAATGCCAGGAATATACATAAAGTTCTACTGACTCTATAATCTGAATAGCTGCCATATGTTTTTATGAGAAAAATGTGTCAAAAGTGGAAATGTCTGTACAAAGCCAACAGCTGGTCTCCAGGGTCTCCTGGCTGGAAACATTGTCACGCCATATACATTTGCGTTTTGTACCTTATTGTAATTATATAACTTCACATATGGTGCACTGCTGCAAGGGACTTGATTGGCTTCGGCATATAAAGCCTTTATTATTCATATACTAATTCATGCACAGCTGTCTACTAGTGTAAATATGTTCATATTATATTTTTTAATATGATATTGCATATATTTACACAAACAAACATGCAATAAACCTCAATCATGTGCTCACAGTTCGGGTCATATGCAGTGAGTGGAAAAATATACTGCAGCATTAATTAAAAAGCCATTATATGCAGCAACAAAATACACTACTAGATACATAAAATGTAATATTAAACAGCGAAGGCAACATTCACATGGAACACTTCATCCTCTGTTAGACATAAATGTTTTCTACGTATATGACTTGCCAAAAAGCAGTGTACCTCTGTGACCATCCTGTTGAAGAGCTGCAGAAAATAAAAGAGCAGCATTGCTGAAAGTAATCAAACACATCTACAAAAAAATAATCATAATTTTACACCTTCTAATTTTAAACTAACTGCTTATGCAACAGGAAACAAACATGTAAGTCTCAATTTAAGATTGAAAGTTTAATCAGCCACCTCCATGTGCCACAGCAAAACAGCTATCACAGACAGGCCTTGTGTTGGAAATTAGTTTTTGTGACATCTAAAATAAGATTTAGTTTATATCCTCTATCACTTTACGTGGTTCTCTAGTACTTTAATTGTTACCAAAAAAAACAACATCCAATATCACCCTCTATTTGTGTTGATTTCGCACCGACATGTCATGTTTAGTGAGAGATTCACTGCAAAGCGTTCATGGCTGAGATGAGTTTTGCAGAAAGAGACAGAACTGAAAGTGAAACTTGGCTTTTATTTAAGGACATAATGCATTGTAATCCTGTGGATTAGCAGTGATGTGTTGAGTAGTCTCCCAGGATTCTGTGCAATGGACAAATTAATTATTGGCCTTTTGCACACTAAAATATGACGAGGATAGAAAGTACAATGTTAACAGTATGGCAGAACAGCACAGTACAGCAGACGGATTGTGACTGCTTCCTGACTTACACATTTTTACATTGCCGTTTCTGATGGAAAAACACGTTCTGTAAATCTGTGCCATGTCTGACAT
This sequence comes from Acanthurus tractus, assembly GCA_029783725.1. Lineage (NCBI taxonomy): Eukaryota > Metazoa > Chordata > Actinopteri > Acanthuriformes > Acanthuridae > Acanthurus > Acanthurus tractus. The sequence goes on from JAQNCA010000024.1 coordinate 1,075,142, forward strand.
ACATTCAGGGCAAGGGTCATGATCTCAGATCAGATGCCATGCATCCGTGGCATCCAGATTAAGTAGTTTAATCCACATCTGTGTTGGAGGTCAATGTACAACCACAACTCTGGTGGACTTTGAAACAGAAGACTTACAGAGCTTATACATTGCCCCCACCCTTCAGTTAGACCTCACAGTCTGCGTCTTACTGCTACATACGTTATGCATGCACGTTTTCTTGGAAATCCAGCTGGTTGCTTCCTCTCTGTCTCTCTCTGTCAGCTTTTATCGAACATGTGACCCCTCCAGCTGGGTTGTCATTACGGGCAACTTGCATAAGACACAGTTCCTTAAAAGTTGATTCAAGGTTCAAACCAAGTGATGACAGCAGCTATCCTCTGCCCAGTAAACTGTATTTTTAGTAGGCGCACTGTAAGGACTTGTTGAATTCTAGCCAAACAAGGATCTCATGTAATTTGACTAAACAGATAAACTGGGAGTCAGAGAAGCTTGTGATTGATATTCACATCCAGCACATTCTCTCTGCTGTGTGACCGCAACCTGCAAGGAGGCACAGTATGTGTTTTCTACATAGTATCATAAATATCCTGTCCAGTGTTGCTGTGGTAACAAAGAAGCATGAATGTGTATGTAAGTGTGTGTGTGTGTGTGTGTATGTGTGTTTCACAGCAGGATATCGCTGTCTTACCTCAGATAACTTGGAGAAACCGACTCATTTCATACTGAATATCTCTCAGTCAACGGTTAAAACAAAATGCATTTTCCACCAAAGTCTGCCACTGACTGTTGGTTCTTGTCAGTCTCTCTATTGGGTTGAACAGGGATTTCTTCTGAACAGACTCCCACTGTGTATTCCTTACACACAGCTGTCCATACATTCACAGCAAACACCCATGTGTGCTGGAATAACAAGGTCACTTGTGTTTTCTGTTTTTTAATCACTCTGAATGTAAGTGTCCCTCTGCAAATTTGTTATAATGAGAGAAATTTGAGTCTAATATTTGTGTATGGTTTATTGTACTCTTTGTTGTGTCTGAACTAATTTGGGCTTATGTCCAACAAACAGTATTAATGCAGATGGCATAAGGCAGAGGATAATGCAATCCTGCTGTGAAAAAAAATTAAGTTAATCAGTACAAATACAGCTGTAAATGTGGGTTATATTGAGGGGAATGCTGATAACTTATCAGCCATAAAACAGATATGTGTTGTCAACACTTAATTACTAACAAGACAGTTGAGGTCCACGGAGGCCAAATTATCTGTGTGAAAACTGTAGATTCATCAGTTATTTTCTTAAAAGGACAGTTCAGTCAGTGTTTGGAAAAAAAAAATCACTTGTCTCTTGTGGCGTGTAGTCATGTCTTTTTGTTAAGATAATTTTGAGAAAAATATAGTTTTTGCCTTGTGTTTACAGGTTAACAACCTGTTCACACAAGTATAGCACAGGTGTGCCAGGTAGTACACAGGGTTTCTGTTGGTGAGAAAGTGTATACCTCTTTGAACAGGATCCACATTTTATGGGCAAGGCACTTGAATATATCCCCTCAAGTATTTTAAAGTTTTAAAGCTCCAAAACATGATGTTTTTACATTTTTTAAAGTGAATTTTTCTGTATAAAACATCCTTTGTATTAGGATTTATAGGAATAAAATGAGGACAGATTATGCCAACCACAGGCAAACACTCTGAGATGGTATCAGCCATCAGTAGCTGAAAATACCCAGCGGGGAATTGATACAAGAGTGCATAGGAGGTAACATGCCACTAACTTTCATGCAGCCCAGTATGAGTGACCACCCAGCAGTGTATGATCTTTTTTTTTCTGTTCTGAAGTATATATAAGGTCTGTTATGTATCATTTTTAGAACTAAAACTTTAAATGCTGTAACTTAACGGTGTCTTGTGCTGCATGAGCATCTGTTTTCTTCTTACATGATGTGATAATGCGACAATTTTTAACTCAGGTCCTTTTCCAAATTTTGTCCTCAGACTTAATCGAAGAGGAGCTTGGACGGCATGCAAAGTTGTGAAATTTCCTCAGACAGCACTGATGATCCTCTTAGTAGCGGCCTACGCACTCATCGGCAGCCTCGAATAGTAGTGATTGGTGCTGGCTTGGCCGGCCTCGCTGCAACAAAGATCCTACTGAAGAACGGCTTCACAGATGTCACTGTCCTAGAGGCCTCAGACCACATCGGCGGAAGAGTTCAAAGTGTTCAGCACGGTGAGGGGTCGCACCTCTATTTGTTCTTAAAAATCCTGCAAAGCATTTTTTTTTAAAGATAAAGCACGATTATATGTCATATTTTCTCATTTGCGGGCATTCGAGTTAAATCTTTTCATGCTGGAACACATTCTCAGTAGGATATTAATACTTGACCTCCTTGCTAATTGTTGGCACTCCTCTTGATGCTGTTCGACTGGTTTTGGTACTTTTGGACGGAGCCAGGCAGGTTGTTGCTGTGACCTTCCTGTCTTTATACTCGTGGGGCAACTTTTTTCCTGGCTAGTGGTCAAAGTGTAGTTTAACTACTTCCTAAAATTTGTAGTATTAGTTTCATTTTTATTAAAAAAATGAAGCTCCCTTGTAAAAAACAAACTGTTATTCCAGTAAGCGAATTGCTTAATAGTTGGTTTGCTCACTGACTGAATAAATGCTTATCATGTTAAAAGATACACTTTTTCCTCGTGAAATTTGCTTTGCTGGGAAAAAGTTATCTTTGAGTAGAAATTTCTTATCTTTCTCAGCTAGATCTTTATAAAGCGCTATTTCATTCTGATATGTGAACAAAGAGTCTTTTGATATAAAATTAGGAGCCTTGCTACATAAATGGTATTGTCTAATCTGCAAAAGGCCCCTTAAATGTGACAGTACAGTACAACTTAAAAAATGTCAAGTCAGACACCAGTTGTACCTCGTAATTACACTCATGAATGCCTTTCTCATTCTAAGAGAAATGATGGTGCTATTTTTACTTAAAATGAAAGCTGAAAGATTTTCCCAGCAATTTTTAAACTGCAGGTCTTTTGTCAAAGAAAGTTGCTTGCAACTCAGATTCTTTTAACTCGCAATAATAAACAAGTAGGGAACAGTAACTGTCCCTGGCACTGATACCATGTGCTTATAAAACATCATGTGTCAAAGACATTTGTACTGCACAGTTAAAATGTAAACTCATATGTCAGGTGCACAGATATTGGCATCTGTTATGTAAATGCATGCTTATGAGATCTGATGTTACATAACCTAGAAATGTTTAGCCAGTACTGTCTTTGCATTTACCTGTTTTTAATATGCAGAGGAGTTTAAAAAATTATACATTAATGGCACTCCAGTGGCCTTCAACCAGTGCAGTCTGTTAATTTAGTTGACATCCTCTGACTGTCCTTGTAATAAAACCAACCTTTTACATTCAAAGCCATGCTGGAGATTTTCGTTTGAAAGAGAAACACGCACTAATCTGTGTTTCTCTTTTGTTTTTGTAGGAAAAGCAACTTTGGAGCTTGGAGCCACCTGGATCCATGGTGCTAGTGGGAACCCAGTGTACCACCTGGCAGAGGACAACGGGCTGCTGGAGGACACCACAGACGAGGAGAGGAGTGTGGGACGCATCTCCCTGTACACCAAGAACGGTGTGGCTCATTACCAGACCAACGCAGGGAAGCGGATCCCCAAGGACCTGGTGGAGGAGTTCAGTGACCTGTACAATGAGGTGAGGGGACACATATGTGCACAGGAACACAGGGCTCACATTTGAATGTGCAAATCGATGTGTGCATGGGCAGGTGCAAAGAGAGACTTACTGTTCAGCCTGCTGACCATCAAAATACATATAAGTAATTCTGCACAGTCATAGTCTACAAACTAATGCTTTGCAACCAAATATTGTTCAAATGCACAAAACTGGAAGGTACCTTGAAAGTGCCTGAGTTTTCTCTTAAAAAGCTGTTTATGTAACTCAAAGTTTAGATTAAATGAGTGTAACAAACGTATAGCTGAAAACTAGCTGATTGTTAAGAGGTGCAAAACATCCAAAACAACATTATTAGTTATATCTTCAGCCATCTTAAAGTGAATTTTGTAAAAGTCAACCAAAGCGCACCGAATTTAACAAGAAATGGCCATTTCCGTTAGTCCGGTTCTCCTCCGCTCAGCTCCTGGTGGAGCAACATCATTACAGTGTAAGTAGGTCACGTCTGGAAAAACAGTTACAGAGGAAAGGTATAGAGCATGTTTTTTTAATGTTAATCTCGATTCATCTGGAGATTTTACACTCCAAACTTAAACACATTCAGAGGCACGGTGGCCGTTCAAGCATTTCAAATGACTGGAAGTAATTTTGCCTCTGCTACATTTCACAACCATGACAATCATCCACCTCTTTCATCATCATTTCTCAGTATGTTGCATAGATTGTGAAGGTCTCTCAGACTAGTTTGCTGATGTGTGCAACCACTTTGAGGTTGTTGGTTTTTTTTGCTTTTTTGACGTTTGCACTAAATAAACTCAGTCTGTAATCATTTATTTGTGTCTGACCTGATATATTTTGATACATCACTGGTGTTGGTTTCACCTTGTGCTTCCTTTTATTTCTTTCTTTGTGCTGTGATCGGTGCTGTGATGTGATGCTTCTCCATTACGCTGCAGTTTAGCATTACAACAGAACTGACCCAATCCACCCTTTACTGAGAAATACTGGTTTTCTTTTTCTTTCCTCTTTCCTCTGCTCTCTTTACATTCTTCTTCATTCCTCTTTCTGCTGACTACCCTCCGTCTCTGACCCTTCATCCTCCTTTAGGTGTATGAGCTGACTCAGGAGTTCTTCCAGAATGGGAAGCCAGTTTGTGCTGAGAGCCAGAACAGCGTCGGCGTCTTCACACGAGACGTGGTGCGCAAGAGGATCATGATGGATCCTGATGATTCTGAGAGCACCAAGAAGCTCAAACTGTCCATGCTTCAACAGTACCTCAAGGTGTGTGTGTGTGTGTGTGTGTGTTCTCTATATCTACAAATTTCTCCTTTTACCCTCCTGTCAGTACAGGAATACGGATACTTGGAGGCACTTTTGTGGCACTTTTGTGAAAACATTCACTCTGACAGAAAGTTTAGGCCCTGAGCTCATACAGATTGATAATCAGTGGAGTGCATTCATGCCTCATCATATTCAAAATGATGTGAAAAACTAATTTGTATCCCCTTCTGGCAGTAATAGATGCTAATTCAACAATAATTAGCTATTAATAAAAGAAACATTAATTTGCTAATTAGATCAGATATCGTTTCAGCTTTTGACAGCAAGCCTTTTACTCTGAAAGAGTCAATACATTCTTAAAAACATTCTGTTTATAGTTTGAACGTGTAATAATTTACAAAGACATGTAGGCTTAATCCTTTTTTTGAAAGGAAACATCATGACAAACAATGAGTGAATGATTTTAGAGATGCAACCATTAAATTTATTAATAAATCTGTTGACTATTTTCTCTAAAACTCGTTTAGTCTATAAAATGGCAGAAAATGCCTGGAACAAATCCCCAGAGCCCTCAGTGATGAGTTCAGTTCATCTGTTTTTCCATCAAACAGTCCAAAATAAAAACATTTTTAATCTTAAGAGTCAGAAAAACAGGGAAAAGCAGCAAATGTTTACAGGAAAGGTTCAACATTTTGGGAAATGGGCTTTTTTATTCTGGTTCAGAGTTAGATAGAAATATTTAGGTCAGTCTTATGTCTGTACAGTTAATGTAAAGCTGTCACAAGCAGCCTATTAGCTTAGCATAGCAAAAACATAAAAAAAAACAGGGAAACAGCTAGCCTGGCCTTGTTAGATAGTTACAAAATATGCAATCATGCACATCTAAACTCACTGAATAATGCTAATCGTACTTATATATACTACATACTCATCAAATTGTTTCTGCCTGACTGAAGGAATGAGTCCATGCATACACTATAGGAATATGAATAATTGTGAGAGAGAATCAACACAATGCACAGAGTCTGACCTTCCACATTGAGAGCTTTTTTTATTTTCTATCTCTGAATTATGTCATAAAAACCTTCAAGAGCTAAAAAAAAATCTGCTGCTCTTCACAGATGTTGTTGTTTCTAGAAAAACATACAACAACAATCAACAGCCATTCAGTACTTTCATGTAGGTGCTCCATGAGTGCTACATTTATCTGAGTGCTTGGCCATATGCTTCCGCCCACACACATACACTCAGGCTCACACACACACGCACACACACACAGGCACAGGAAACAGAACATGTTGTGAAATGCAGCAATAGAGAGTCAGGTAACCTCTAACATGCTGCCTCAATATGAGGCAGAAGCAGTTACATATTTTTAGATTCTAAATAATGCACCTCTAGTAGGTGTTGTTATGTGTGCAAATGTCCCAGCATGTTTTAACCAGTTAAATCATGTCGATTTATCCGGAGCTGAAGCTGTAGACATGCCTTGCTGAGACATCTATAGTACAAAGTCAGTGTATGTATAGATTTGGTTTAAAATTCAAAGGTTGAGATTTGCATTCCAGGTAACTTAGCCGCAGGTAATTGAGTTGTAGGTTTTACATGGAAGTATAACTGACTCTGTGTTGAAATGTACTCCTGTTTTAGGTGGAGAGCTGTGAAAGCAGCTCTCCTAGTATGGATGAGGTGTCTCTGAGTGAGTTTGGCGAGTGGACGCAGATCCCTGGTGGGCATTATGTCATTCCTGAAGGCTTCATGAAGATCGTGCAGCTCCTGACCCGGGACATCCCACCCAGCACCATCAGCCTTAGCAAACCGGTCCGCTGCATCCACTGGAACTACTCCACCCAGCATCAGGAGGTGATAGCCAAGAGCAGCGTCACAGACCAGGAGAACAACCACAACGAAAACAACCATGGCTGCCATCCTCATGGGGACCCTCTGATCCTGGGTCATCCCATTTATGTGGAGTGCGAGGACGAGGAGTGGATCACAGCAGACCATGTGATAGTGACAACTTCTCTGGGCGTCCTGAAGGAGAACCACGAGGCCATGTTCTCTCCATCTCTGCCTGAGGACAAAGTGCTCGCCATCGAGAAGCTTGGCATCAGCACCACTGACAAGATATTCTTAGAGTTTGAGGAGCCCTTCTGGAGCCCGGAGTGCAACAGCATCCAGTTTGTGTGGGAGGATGAGGCTCAATTAGAACAGCCGGTCTACCCTGAAGAGCTGTGGTACAAGAAGATCTCCAGCTTTGATGTCCTCTACCCGCCTGAGCGCTACGGCTACATGCTGAGCGGCTGGATCTGTGGGCAGGAGGCGTTGTACATGGAGCACTGCGATGACGAAACAGTGGCTGAGACCTGCACCGAGCTGCTAAGGCGCTTTACAGGTCGGAAACACAGAGAGAAAAAGATTTGTGTGTTGCTGGTACCTGTTACCCATCATATATCCAACTTACACCAAAGAGGCTTTTTGTGGATATCCTAGCTTGATATCTACAAATTAGCCCTGTGAGATACTTAACCTCTATTTTTACTTAAACCGGAGATAAAATTGTTTGGTTTTAATTTACAATTAGGAAAAATATATGTTTGCACAATATGTTTGCACAATTAAGTGGCTATGTAATAATGAACCATCAATGCAAAGTTTGCTTTTCTACAAGCCTTGATTTACACAGAATGATTTTGGAAGTCAACCATGGAAGCTGTCTGAAAAAGGGAGGCTCTTTAGCAAAAAAAACCCCGAAAGCTTAACTTGCTATCTGACTAACCATTTGTCTATCACTGTCTATCACAGGCTTACTTGAAGTGATCAGATTGTTGCAAGATACAACGTAGTAGGAGAGCGCAACCAGTGAAGCCCGTTGGTGAAACCAGCTGCTTTCGTTAATTGGAAGATGAGGTTAAAGATGTTTTCAACAAAGACAACCATCAGTGTCATTTCTTTCTCTTGAGACAACTCTCTCTTTGTAATTTACCCAGTTTTAAAGCTTCATATAACCAGTTCTACATCCACGCCTTAAGAGGCTACCATGGTGTTTAAATAATCACTGTAGGTCACCTCACCTAAATCACACCCATGTTTGGCAAGTCGGCACAGTATGTAAATTGCTACAAACAATAAAATGTTCCAGCATATGTTTATTGCTACAAAACAATTAAATGTTCCAGCACATTGCTTGAAGCCTAACTGGATGGTTGGTGAGATCAAATGATGACTTGATCTTGTAAATCCAGCTCTCTCATTAGGTCAACCGGATACTTTTCACAATTTAGTGGCTATGTAGGTTAAAGATGTTGTTAACAAAGACAACCATCAGTGCCAGTTTTTGTAATGTAAACAGTTCTACATCTACGCCTTAAGAGGCTGCAATGGTGTTCAAATGATGCCTTACCTGTAGGTCACCTCACCTAAATCACATTCATGTTTGGCCAGTACGCACAATATGTTAATTGCTACGAACCATTCAATGTTCCAGCACATTGCTTAAAGGCTGACAGGATGGTTGGTGAGATCAAATGATGACTTGATCTTGTAAATCCAGCTCTCTTGCAAGGTCAACCGGATACTATAGCGTGGGTTAATGAAGGTTTGACCTCTTTCTATCTGCTTCCATGTCTCCATTTACACTAAAATAATATATAAACTAATGTTTTGTTTACCTTTACTCCCCCTTTCAATGTGATGCCATCAGTGCTCTGGTTACCTTAACCTGGAGGAATATGAAAATGAATGTATCCAGTTTAAAAATAATATAACTTAAAAGGTTTCTTTAGGAAAACAATTTTCCCTTAAACATGTAGTCCTGACTTTGAGACCTGCACCGAGCTGCTAAAGCCCTTTACAGGTCAGAAACACAGAGAGAAAAAGATTGGTTCATTGTGGGTACCTGTTACCCATCATAAATCCAGCTTACACAACGGAGGCTTTTTGTGGATCTCCTAGCTTGATATTTACAAATTAGCCCTGAGAGACACTTAACCTCTATTTTTACTTAAACTGGAGGTAAAATTGCTTGGTTTTAATTTACAATTAGGAAACATTTTTTGCACAATTTAGTGGCTATGTAATAATGAACCATCAATGCAAAGTTTGCTTTTCTACAAGCCTTGATTACACAGAATGATTTTGGAAGTCAACTACGCAAGCTGTTTGAAAAAGGGAGGCTCTTTAGCAAAAAAAACCCCCAAAAACTGGCTATCTGACTAACCATTTGTCTATCACTGTCTATCACAGGCTTACTTGAAGTGATCAGATTGTTGCAAGATACAAC